>LZPO01055116.1:44379-56615 GCA_001675575.1 Neotoma lepida
TGTGGTGGTTGCTTAGCTGTGTGACTTTGGGCTACTTACCTAACCTCTCGATCATTTTCCTATCTGTGAGCTAGGAATGACAACCCTTATCTCACATTCTTATGACATATGCATGACTCAGAGCACTAGCTGGTACTGAGGAGCTGTTCTTACTTTTAATGCTATTATTTTACTGTATACGTTTAATAAAAACCAGATGTGGTGCANGCTGGCAAGCCCACCACTCTCCAGAGGCAAAGGCAGGAGGATCACGGCAAGTTTGAGGTCAGCCTGCTCTACACAGTAAGTTCTAGACTAACCAAGACCGCAGAGTGAGACCCCCATCTCAAAAAATGGTAATTTAACCTAAAAGCTTCAATATGAAATGAAAAAGGTAGAAAACAATGTCTCCTCAGCTCCACTTACATGGGGAAAACATAAATCATATGTAAACTAAGATACAATAACTTTCTTTCTGTGGCTTCATAGGTCAACGAGGGAATTTAGGACAAGCTGAGTAACCTCTATAGGCCTCAGTATACTTTCCTGAAAACAGGGATAATGACAGTAAACCATCCTGAGAGCCACACCANTGAGATGCTAGTGACCCTGAAATGTGCCCTGGTCATAGGGTTCTTGTGATGATTAAATACAAAAGGTACATAGAACACTTNGAGTGTCTCATGTGTAGATGCAATAAGATAATAATATAACAAGTCTATCAGTATGTGCTGTGCCAGCCTGTCAAAGATGCTTTTCAAGGGCCCGTGAGATAGGTCAGTGGCTCAAGGCACTTGGTGACCTGAATTCCAGCCTCAGGCCCCACAGGGTGAAAGTAGAACACCAACCCTCACAAGNTGTCTTTTGCCCTCCACATGCACTGGGACACAAGTACACATGTATGTGGGCATGCACACCCATCTCCACCCACACACTATAAATAAATGAAGAAAATTAAANCAATAANTGAAAACAAAGGAACTAACTTGCTGCCTAGCGGTTTGTACAGAACTCATGGTATCTATGCTTTTTTTCTGTTTCAACAGAAGACTGTATAGTGCTATGTGGTAAGAATGAAATAAAATGCTTTTCANTAACTATAATAATTATTTTCAGATGTATTAAGCTAGCACCTGAAGCCCAGGGAGCAGATGCGTTTTCCCTCATCTGCATAGAAAGAAGACAACAAAGACAAGAGTTTCAGTCCTTACTCAGATGGAGAGGTTAATCAAGGTGAAAAAACAATGTTGTACCCTTGGGAAGAGAGTGATCACAGAGGGTGGGTGGTAATCAGACTGTCATCATTCCTGAAGTGACTTTGAAAACCCAGGCTGTTGTGGCCAGCCTGGGGGTAGGAGTGGTGTGGAGACCCACAGAGGTTTCCTAGNGAGAACTTACTCAGGGTCAGAGAATCTGAGCTTGCTTTAGCCAGCAGGGCTCNATAAGGAGATGATTTGGCCATGGGCGTGTTTACCAGGTGTTTGGAAGGGTCTACACTTGGCTGTATAGTGTGCTTTGATCCTGCAAGGAGGAGGTCCTTTTGCCTCTTCCCTTGGCATATTATAAAAAGCCCTTTTGCATAAACTTCGAGGCTGTTGGGTATTGACCCAGGCCCTCCCAAAGCTGTCCTGTGTCTCTGTCTTTCTTCTCATCTTCTAGGTCTTTCTATCTGCTATTTCCTCATTCCTCTCTCCTCCACCTAAGAACCCTTCCATAGGTGGGAGCAGGTTGGAGCTGGACTCCCACAGGGTGGGGAGTCCTGTTACCTTCAGGGACAGTGGCATTCTCAGAGTTCTCCCTGCCCTGGTCAGCGTGGTTGGCAATGGTACTCCCGCTCTTTGTCCTTCGAAGAACACTCAGAGCTCTGTTAATCTTTTTGAAAGATCGGCTTCTCATAGTGGAGCGCTCAAAGGGCCGTGCTGAGGANAGATGTAACGGAGACNGGAGTTACAGGTTCACGGCCATCATNCTTTAGCCAAGTGTGCAGCTATGTGCCTGTAATCCCAACACTCAGGAAGTTAGACAGGAAGCTCAGGAGGTGAAAGCCAGCCGACGCACAGAGCGAGACTTTGCCTCAAAACAAAAAGGCNACAACAGCAAAAAAANAAATATTTTATGTATAAAATATATGAAATGGGACAATAAGATATTAGAACAGTGATTGTCTCTTAGTGATAAGAGTTTATTTACCCATACTTCTCAATTTTTTGTAATGAAAAAGNGTATCTTATGTAAAATCTTTTCTCCTCCCTTGGGTAAGAGTGAAGATAACAACANTTTCTATGGCAGGCAGGGGAGGTCCCCANACTGCAGGAACCATAAGTCATCAGGCCTTACCTCAAATGCCTTCACCAAGTCAGATTACACAGCCGTAAGGATCTGAGCACTCACAGTTTCATTTCACTGTGGAGAATTGGACGTGGAGTGGCTGCCAAAACTACCAGAACNATTTCCNCTTTNAAAAAAACATTTCTAGATCTTTCNGCCACGAGTATTCTACAGAGGGCAATCCCAGGGAAAACCAAGAGCCTATTCCCAGACACCCGCCCATTTGACTCACCCCTAGTTCGGTTGCTCCGGCCAGAGTCTGAGGGGCTGGTTACTGGCTCACCGTCCTCTACTGTGGACACGTAGGCAGGGTTGTCTAGGCCAGGCTCGTCGGTCATTAAAGAGATGGTAGCGGCTGCAGAAACATCTGGGGAGAGTGGCATTGCTGTGAGGCTGGCACAGCCATCAGCGCAGCCATCTTGCGAGCGCCTTTTCCGGTCCTTGGTCAGGCCATAGTGGGAGGCACCTTTGCAGCTGAAACAAACCCAAAGGGTCAGTTAGGATATTTAGTCAGGACTCCCCCAATACACACATCTGTCCCAGTACACTCTCTCCCCTTTCACATATACGAATTCAATACATGCTTGCCAGNCAGAGACATTAATGACTTGAGATAGCAATTTTTAAAATTGCCTATTACATCCTCCTAGCATAATCTCCACATTGGCTGCCGAACAGTAGGAAATCAAATCTACCTGACTGGGTGTGAGGATGGAGCGCTTTAACTTTCGGACTTGGCAATTGCTTCTTACTGGTGTCTATTTTGACTACGAAAGCCCTTCNTCACATTCTCACTCCTTCTTTTGGGTTNGATCCCACAGCATTGGACATAAATATACGAGGACACTCCCAGATCCCNTATTTAGCTGACCATGGAAACAGAGTTGCCCTTGCCACAAAGCCACAAGGTTCACTTGGAACTGTTNTTCTCTAGGGGTAGGCATGGTGGCTTCCATTCCTGTTCCACTCCTAGGTCTGGTAGGGCCTCCCATGCTCTTCAGAGGGACCAACATCAGGGACTCTCACACACTGGAAAATGTCGTGTCTCACAGCATTGGAAAAGAAAAATATCTTTGATGGTTTATTATTAACAACAGAAACCCCTTCTGTCCATTTTCCTTGTTTCTATCCATCTTGCTCATTTCATTTCACCAAGAACCAAACTTTGTAAAGCAGACCAGTCATTGGTACAATAGGGAAAGGGGGGAATGCCCAGGGCTCAGAAGACCAATGTTTGAGCCAGCTTAGATCCTTTTTTTTTTTTTTCCACAAACACATTTTGTTGCCACTAGGCTAGTCATTTCAGTTTACTGACAAAGGTTTTGGTCAGGAACTGGGGGCGTTTTGTACTGTTGCAGGGGGTAGCCAGATGATACAGCTGTTGTCCCAACAGAAATCGTACTAATGAACTCCTCCGAGTACCCATTTGTCTAACATAGGTGTGCTGATTATGTTATTCTTATCAGTTTATTACACAAACCCCTTATTGGTGGTTCTCAACCTGTGGCTTGCAACCCCTTTGGGGGTTGAGCAACTCTTTCACAGGGGTCTCCTAAGGCCATCTGAAAACTCAGATATTTATGACTCATAATTTACATTATGATTCATATAACAAAATTACAGTTATGAAGTAGCAATGAAATAATTTTATGGTTGGGGGTCACCACAACATGAGGACCTGTATGTGTTAAAGGTTTGCAACATTAGGAAGGTTGAGAACTGCTGACGTAGATGATTGAAGTCTTTTATTTTCTATTTATTTGCTTAGTGTTCTTTTTTATATTTATTTGTGTGTGTGTGTGTATGTGTGTGTGTGTGTGCGCGCATGTGCACCCCCGCAGGACCTCACCCAGAAGTCAGAGAACAACTTGTGGGAGCCATTTCTCTCCTGCCATGTGGGTTTGAGGGATTGAACTTCAGGCCTGTTAGCAAGTGCCATTATGCATTGGGCCATCTCTCTGGCTCTCTCTTTATTTTATTCTTTTTAAAGAAAGAGCACAGTAGCTACACTGTGACTGAACTATATAAAATAAACATTTATTTATTTATTTATTTATTTATTCATCCATCCATCTATCTATCTATCTATCTATCTATCTATCTATCTATCTATCTATCTATCTATCTGTCTGTCTGTCTGTCTATCTAGGTTTTCTGAAACAGGCTCTTGCTATGTGGTCCAGGCTGGCCTGCAACTCATAATCTTCCTACTTCAGCCTCGAGTGCTGAGGTTACGGGCGTGCACCACCAAATAAACATTTGCAATCTTACTTGAGTGATGCTTTGTGTCCTTGAAAGGAGACGGAAGCTACTGTGAATCTGCCGTTGGTGGGCTTCAGACTGACTGTAGACACACAGAACTGACTTGACTGGAGGGATCNTAGAGGCAGGATCAGAATATTTGCCCTGAATGTACCTAGCTGTGTGACCTGAAGTAATTAGATCAGATGGTTAAAACTTCTGCCTTCAGGACTGGAGAGACGACTTAGAGGTTTCTCTTACAGAAAGCTTGAGTTTNCTTTCTAGCACCCATGTCAGATGNATCACAACTACCTACAACTCCAGCTCCAGGGNATTCGACACTCTTCTGGCCTCTGTGGTACTCCCCTCCCAAGCAAATCAATCAATCAATATACTCCCTGTAAACAATTCATGCCCCTCAGAAATAAAATTATCCATACCTCTTAAGATTTTCATCCTACACATAGTTTTTGGCATAAANTTTAATTGACATGAAGTTCGGCCNGGGATGTAGCACCTTGCTAGATATATAGTCNGTTCTCAGGAAATGAAGCCATTCCTTGAACTCACCCATTCTGAGACCCTCATTTCTCTTACTGTCCCATGTCTGAGGACCAGGATGTACTGAGGATACNGTGAAGTATCTACTGCCGAGCAGCAGTTGTGATATAGGTCCCACTGCCTGAGCATGGCTGACACCATTGTAGTACTGCCATGACCCTCCCANTATGCTGGGCTCATGCTTCTCTTCACATCACTGGGTGTAGTTACCATGCAAANGTCTTACAATAGAATCCATCATGGACATATTGTTATACCCACAGATCCCATCCCTCAGCTCTCATCAGAGTAGCGTTTTCTTGCAGTAGATGGTAATTAGCACAGAGACCCACAACTGAACAATGTGCAGAGAATGAGACACTATGGAACACTCAGTCCTAATGGGATGTCTTCACCAAATCTCTCGCCTCAAGGCTCAGGGATCTATACAGATGAAGTGGAAAGAGTGTAAGAGCCAGAGGTGGTGGACGCTCCAAGGAAACAGTGTCTTCCAGACACAGCAGGACTCATACACATATAAACTCAGAGAGACTGAGACAGCATGCACATGACCTGCACAGGTTCAAACTGGACAGAATCCTGGCACCGAGAAGAGGAAATGGGCACAGAGTCCCACTACTAACCCCGAGGCTATCTACAGTGGATCCCCGCTGGAAAGGGGGAATTAGTTTTTCTCCAACCGAATGCCACTACGTATATCAATTACACTTCCAGGCAGGCCCCGTGCTCGGAGCAGTTGGCCATCACAAAACAGACCCCTCGTTTTGTGTGCTTTTAGTTTTGTTTTTTGGGTTTTTGTCTTTTTGGGTTGTTTATTTTTTCTTTTTCTTTTCTCTTTTTGATGGAGAGAGAAAAAACTCAAAGTCGTATGGAGGCAGAAGTGGGGACAATCTTGGAGGAGTTGGGGAAAGGGAAAATATGATTAAAATATATTTATGAAGAGGCCATTATGCTTCAGCATTGGAATGAAAAGTTGCTGAATATTCAAAAAAAAAAGAGCAGGAGTGCCAATTTTGTTTTAAGAAGCAGATATCCATCCCTAGAAGAATGTCTACAATGTTATTCTTTTGCAAGAGAAAAAGCAAATACTTGGCTTTCTTGGTTTATTTTTATTTTATGTGTATGATTATTTTGCTTACATGTATATATGTGAACTATGTACATGCCTGGTGCTGGCAGAGGCTAGAAGAGGGCATCAAATCCCCTGTAGCTGGAGTCACAGATGGTTGTGAACCACCATGTTGGTGCTGGGAACTGAACTCAAATCTTCTAGAAGAGCAGCCAGTGTTTTTAACTGCTAAGCCCTCTTTTTGGCCCCAAAAGGCTCCATTTCAGGGCTGGAGAGATGACTCAGTGGTTAAGGGCACATAATGAGGACCCTCATTCATCCCAACACCCATGTCATGNGGTTCACACAATCTCCTGTAACTCAAGATGCAGAGGAATCCGACTCCTCTGGCNTTCGTGAGTACTCCTCCTGTACCCATGTGCACATACCCCGACACAGATCACACACACACACACACACAATTTAGAAATAAAATAAATATTTAAGAAAATGTTTTCTTTCACTGGAAAGACACTCCCAAAGAGATGCAAAGCAGTACTTACTTCATTTGTCATGGGAAAAGATCACCTATTTCACACTAAACAATGCCACCCAGACCAGAGGGAATTGCCAGGTTAACCTAAGTGCATTTTAAAGCTAATGGAGCCTGGTGTGAACAACCTAGCCATGTTTAATGGTGTTTGGGGTAATTTAACTGGAGACACATTTTAAGATTCCCTTGTCAGTCAATACAGTACAATGCCTTTAATAACCAGTGGTATTTTAAATGTGATGAAATGTGGTGTTACTCTTAGCAGAAAGGGCCTGTGATTACACAACTTTACACCCTCATTTTCTAGAAGATGGACAGGCCAGTACAAGCCAGAGCTTATACTTTTGAGCTGCCCCAAGACCTCCTCCCCATGGGAAGCCTTAACATCCCTTTTGAATTGGTGAGGTTTTTACCAGCCTCATCATCAGTTACTTTGGCTTGGAACTATTCTGCTTCAGAAGAGTAAAGTGGTTGATATGGGGAATTTAAAAATTGGAAGAAATACTGTGTGATGGAAAAAATCAGAGCCAGCATGCATTGGAGAGTGCCAAAGCTGTAATCCGAGAGCGGAACACTTCTCTGTAGGCCAGCAGCATTTGGTCAGCAGCGCATGGAAAGGAAGTTCATGACTTGTTAGTGGATTTGGAGACNGCCTCTCTTTGTGGGCAGCAGTGTCCTTGACTGTGTGCTCAGCCAGAGCAGAAAACACATTTCTCCAGAACACAGGTGACTAGAATGGCACAAGCTATAGCTTTCTTTGAGGGACATAGCCGGTCTCATTGAGAAAGTTGAATCTCATTCTGGTGCGTTAAGAGAACTGGAGAGGATAAATTCCAAGACCCTACCAATAAGACACCATCGCTGTCTCAGATTCCTGGGGGCTCTAAAGACATATTTTTGAGTCCAGAGAAGAGAAATGGCACTAAATGAATGACTAGACTTCTTCTTGGCACTCTATTCCTAGCTGTAGTTATAATGGCTGGGGAGGGTGCAGAATCTACATGGAAACATTCAGACTCACAAGCTCTGAGAAAACCAAGGGTAACAACTCATCCTCCTGGAACATCAGTTTTCTCCATCTTCTTGGCTTAGCCTGAATCTGAGANACAGAGGGATGGATGAAAGTANTGGCTTGTACTTACTAATTATCGCTTCTGCAGTGACTAATACTGGGGGGCTCTTGATTTACAGGCACAAATGAGGGAAGGAGAAAGGAAAGAGCTGATTAATGTTGGCCAGGACAGGAAGATAGGCTGCACCCTGGGCTGTGTTCAAAGCCAGCAGGATTTATGCTCCCTTCAGTTACCCTGAGCCCTAAGTACTCTCAGATGGTGATGACCATGAACTTGAAGGATGAGCATACGGAACATAGAACACCATTTTTTTTTTCAACTCAAACCACAGACTTTGGATATGCTGTCTGCTCAAACAAGCCTCCTGAAATCATTTTTCTTGGTACTGATGAAGTCNGGGTCCCGAGCTCNTCCACTGAAGCCAGCATCACAAGTGACAGATCAGTCTNCTTCTGAGGGCACCAGTACCAGGTGCCCTGAATTTTGGGTAAGGGGTGGAGCATTGAATGTGTCAAGAGAAAATGAACCCGCTTCCTACAAAAGTCCTGAGTGTGTGGTATGAGCTGCTAATGGGAGCTGGAGATTAGGCTCCGGATGGACCCCAGACATGGCTCACAAAGGTCCTAAGGGGGGAACTCCATAGAGCTCAGCCTGCCAAGTGGGGGTGATACCACCTCATTTGCAGGGAAGAGCTCCCTGCTGTCTGAAATGGCCCACTTATGATAGCACGAAAGCTGCCCACAAGAAAGCAAGCCCCTATCCTCACTGCATCATCCGAACAATGCAACTCTCCCTGAGGCAATCTCCCAGCCCTGGCTCTCAAGTGCACTCCTGATACAAACCTGACTCAGCTCCTCACTCAGAATCCATTAATCGCCCAGTCTGCTCTCACTGTAACCCAGGGACGGAACTCACAGGTTAGTGAAGCAAGGAGGTGAGGAAATGAGCGAGGTAAGCCAGGCAGGGGCTGCGGTGAACGGTCCTGATTATAGTATGGACTCTGTTGCCACTGAAGAGCTTTGCCGAGAAGGCCAGTCCAGTGTTGTCAGAAGCAAGCAATCTGGATACTAAAACCCACATTTTAATGTGAAATCTTTTTTTTTTTTAAACGTTGGCAACAAATCGTGCCTTAAAACACTGTGTGGTCCAAATAAAACACAAACACACATGTAGCACACATCTATCTTAGAGAAAAGCACATTCCAACCACTGGTAACAAGAAAAACTGCCAGTGTAGGAAAATTGGGCCTGTTTCCCTCTTTGTAGTTCTCTAAGAGGCAATATGAAGCTGGGCGATGGTGACGCATGCCTTTAATCCCAGCTCTTGGGAGGCAGAGGCAGGTGGATCTCTGAGTTTGAGGCCAGCCTCGTCTACAGAGAGAGTTCCAGGACAGCCAGGGCTACACAGAGAAACCCTGTCTTGAAAAACCAAAAANAAAGAAGCAATAGGATTCTCTGGCATTCTGCTTTCTGCTACTTGTACGAGGTCTGAGGAGCATGTGCACACAGAGGCACGATGGGTACTCAAAGAGGGCTTCCCCTTCACCCACCTGCCCCAGGCCACTTGTCTGATCAAGCTGGAGGTTGAGAGTAAATTCTCAACCATTCTTTTTTTTTTTCAAAAGAACTAATAATTTGTATGAACTAGAACTTAACTGGAAAGGAGACATCTAGTCCTATTAGATATACCTGTTGTTTCTTCCAGGCAAAGGGGGTCAATGGTGGAGGACTCCTGAGAAAAGTGAGTTCCCTACCGCCAGCTGGCTCAGAGGCTTTGGATGCTCCATTACATCCCTAGCACAGGATGAGTGGCCCTGAATCTGTGCCTTGGGTGGAGGTCCAGGGACCAGCTAGGAGGCTCTGCTGTAAGAAGGCAGATGGCTCCAGAACAGAGCAGTTTCCGTCCCTTGTAGAGGCCGTTAGGAAATAAGCTGTGTGCTATCGGGGTATTAGTAACCCCCAAGGATGAAGCACTGATCCTGGGTGCTCAGCCCTAACTCCTCTGGGAATGCCANCCTTGCTCTGGTCCTTCTAACATCATACCTCCATGGCTTTGTGCATGGCCTGACCCACTTTCCTTCCTCTGGTTTACAGTCTCTCGCCTTCTAATCCACTTAACCACACTGAAACCTTTCCTCTTTGTTCAGAAACTCCTAGAGAAAATGTTCTCTTTCGCTAGTGGAATGGAGTCAGAGCTTCTATGGACATTCCAAGACCTGCTGGGTCTGTATTACTCTCATGGTATCTAGTGGAGTCTGACAACTAAAAGGAGGCCGGCTAGAGGCAACACACACCTATCAGTCTCTTGCTATGTGCTAGGTGCTATGTTTTATGAATGTGGCCTCATTTAATCTCTCTCAACTATCCTGAGACACTAGTTCTTACATATCACCTCTTCCATAAAAACAAGGATGGTAGACCTCGTTCAAGGTCACCATGAGAAGCTGGGGTCTGAACCAGGTTGTGAGTTCCACATTTTCTTCCCTCACACAGCCTGGCCTCCAGCCTAGAGCTCCCTGAACTCTGGACTCACCTATGAGACATTCCACATCCTCACTTTGACATATAATGCACACCCCCAACATAACATCCACACATCCTGATTGCCTCTGCCAAGCCAGTTCTTACATCTTTCCCACTGTGTTAAATAGCGCTTTAAATCCATCNTATTTGTTCAGGCCAAAACCCTCAGACTCATCCTCAATTCCTCTCTTTCCTTTGGCATCCCAACAACAAAAATTACCCAGAACCCAGCAGATTCTTGTCACTACTGTCACCAGGTTATTGGCCTAAGCCCCTAACTGTTCTATGTTCCACACTTGTTCTTCTCCATTCATTCTCAACACAACATCTGCTATGGTTTTAGCGTGATTTGAATGTATCCCTCAAGGGTTTGTGTATTGAAATTTAATCCTCTTGTGCTATTAAGATTATGGAATGTTAATCTGAGCATGGTGTTTGGAGATGGGGGTCTTGAGAAAGTGATTAGGATAAGACAAAGCCATTGGGATGCTTGCTATGGTTGAATGCTGCTGGTCTTATAAGAAAGACATCAGTCTCTCCTGTCTTTGCCATGTCATGCCCTGTGCTTTCCATGGCACTGTGCAGTCCCAGCACAGAGGCTGGACCTCACCACCTTCGTGCTCAGACTCTTCAAGATAAGGGTTCTGAATCCCTAACAGAGCATGAAAAATAGTTGTATGTACTGACTGCTGAGATGATGGCCTTCACAGAGATAAATTTACCTGACTAGTTACTTAGTTAAGGTAAATATCTTTAAAAAATTATTACAATTATTTACTTATGGGGGAGGACATTTGCACTACATGTGTATGGAGGTCAGAGGACAACTTGTAGAAATTGGCTCTATCCTTCCATATGTGGGTCCTGAAAGTCAAGCTCAGATCATCAGGCTTGGTGGCAAGTGCCTTCTTTTATCCGCTGAGTTGTCTGGCCAGCACATGGAACAATACTTTAAGACCTAAATACACCATCCAAATAATGTAATTAATGAATTTAAGTTCCAAATGCAGGGATAGTTTCTATACTAGACATAGTATAGTTCCTAAACTATAGTATGGATAGGTGTGGTAGCACATGCTTGCAATCCCAGCATTTAGGATGGTACAGGAGGTCAATGTCAGCCTGGGCTGCACAGGAAGGCTGTCTCATAAAAACAAAAAGAACAAACAAAAAGAAATGAGAGTATTTCACAGTGAGATGAAATTAACTAATTGAGCACTACATTCAATCCAATAGAATGAACCAGTGGCCATGCAGCATCCCTCTCTAGGACGGAGATGCAGCAGCATCCCTCTCTAGGACCTGTCTCTTATACACATCTAGATGTGTATAAGAGACAGCACTAGGACGGAGATGATGCAGCATCCCTCTCTAGGACGGAGATGCAGCAGCATCCCTCTCTAGGATGGAGATGCCTCTCTCTTCTTGGGGCTTGGGAAGAGCTGGCTCATGGATTTCCATGTCTTTCATGGCTAGTGGTAGAGACACTAGTTTGACTTCCACTAACTGGTTAGTTCTGGGCAACCACAGGGCTGTAAGTAAACATCTGTTGAACCCAACAGAGTAACAGTCATCCTTTCAGCACTGCGTTGACAGAAACACCGCATTGAGAATTGCAGGGTGCGCCCACACAGCCCTGACAACATATAGTTACCTGTGGTTGATTGTGATATGGGCTTGAGGCCCCTTTCCCTCAAGCAAGCTCATCATGTCCCTTTTNAGTCCCACATATTCCAAAACCAAAATGATGAGAAAAGGAAGAAAAGGCAGAGTATATTTTCAACTAGCCTTTATTTTCCCTACATACTTCAATATACAACTTTGATAGTTTTATTGCTTTGTTTTGTTTGGGGGTGGGGGTGGAAGGTTCTCACTACAGTGTGGCCCAGGCTGGCAAGCAAGCCTTGACTTTATAACCCTCCTGCTTTAA
>LZPO01055116.1:58664-75683 GCA_001675575.1 Neotoma lepida
TGCAGGCTAGTCTGGAACTTGTGATCCTCTTGCCTCAGCATCCTATGTGCTAGGTTTACATGTTTGTGCTACTGCATTTAGTGTTTCCCTTTTAAGTGACTATTCCTTCCCTCCCAAAGAGCAGAGCTTGCAAGAGACTACACTCATGCCTGTCGTGACTACCTCTAAGCCCTCAGCACAATGCACAAAGCGCAGGCAGACAGCACATCACAGGCTGTGTTAACACAGCTTAGGTCTGAGAGCAGCTATTTTTTTTNCCTCTCTATTAGACACTTTCTATTTATGCTTCTAATTGTGCTGGCCTAGACATGGTTTAATAGTTGCAATCTGCCTTAACGCTTTGGGATAGTGGGGGGGGGAGAAGGCAGGCTATATATTTTAAATATATGACAATATTTCATAAGTCTTTAAAGCACTAGAAATCTCTATTGTGTTTGAGATAAAAATAAATGCATCAGGCATAATCTTCCAAATGCTCCCAGTGGGTCTCCCTAGCCCACCCTCGAGCTGGGCCCATCCCTGCCAATTAGTTCTCATCATGCTGCTTGGAAGAGACTCAAGTAACAGCNGTGCAGTTTCTATTAATAGGACTGCTCTAGTCCCCAGGCTTTCTGGTCCTGAACACAAGCCCCCTACCAGGAACTTTCTGAGCTCTCATTGGATAGTTATTGGCTATATTTTATTCCCTATACCTGTATCTTTTCAAACAATTCCCCTTTGAGCTAAGGACATTAGGTAAAATTATTCTTAAGGGTCTTTTGATCCCCNGCCCCATCTAGGTTAAAACTCCTGCTCCCTGGGATGGAACGACTTACAGGTAAGTGATCAGTAACAAAGTTAAGTACCAGAAGTGATGCCAGTAATAAACATTAGTGCTTATGTGTAGTCTTGGGTGAGGGTGGCATGAGTTAATAAGTCAAGGAGGTCACCCAGGGGGCAAGTGCACCCTCTGGTAGTCAGGTTAGAGCCAGTGTATGAACTTGAACTTAGATGGAGCTCATCTAAAAGAGCCAACAGACTTCCTATCTCCCCACCAGCCACACGCTGCCTCTCCTCATTAGTTCCTCTCCTCTGCCTGCAAACCNCTGGGGGAAATGTCCCCAGGTCTCCAACCACCCGGTTCACTTGTTAATGAACACCAGAAAGGAAAAATTCAAGACAAGCAGAGAAACCACTTGAAANAGGAAGTTGGGTTCTAGCTGCCTGAGGTTCTGGGGTAGACAGGGGGTGTGAGGAGGGGCAATGTGCCCTCAGGATAGAGTTTGCACAAGTAATGAATAGTCCAATGCCAGCCCCAGTAGCATGCCTGACTCAGTTTACCCAAGATGCTGTGCATGCCTGAGATACAGTTAACCAGTCTCTGAACAGGGCCAGTTGCTATTTGGGGGTGGGGTGAGATGGGAAGAGAGCATAGAGAGGAAGTGGATGCCTTTCCCTTCATATTAATGGCTTTCCTCCTCTTCTAGTTTTTCCTATTTATTTTATTTTATTTTATTTTATTTTTGGTTTTTCGAGACAGGGTTTCTCTGTGTAGCTCTGGCGCCTTTCCTGGAACTCACTCGGTAGCCCAGGCTGGCCTCGAACTCAGAGAGATCCACCTGCTTCTGCCTCCCGAGTGCTGGGATTAAAGGCGTGCGCCACCACCGCCCGGCTTTTTTCCCTATTTATTTACAGAGTTAGCTTCTGTAAGAATCTGTTTCTGTGTTTTGATCCTTTGAATCTCAACTCACCATGCAGGATCAATAGTTAGGGTAGTTCACTCAGACAATTCACTTGCTGTGTAATACGGACCAGGCATGTTGTGGAACCCTTCCACGTGTACCGATCCATTCCATCCTCACACCAACCCTGAGAGGAAAATATCGCTATACCCTAGCTTGTCAGTGAGAAACTAAGGCACAGAGAACCTAACAACCTTCCCGGGCTCACACGGCTGGTAACTGGAGGGGAGGGTGGAATTCTCTTTGAGGTGTGCACATTAGGGCTGTAAGATGCCTACGTGGCTGGTGGCTGATAATTGAGAGGTGCTTGGATCACAGGAAGCAGAGGGGATACAAGGAAAATTAGAAGCAGTCTATTGGGAACATACTATCCTTTACTGCTGTATCATCCACTGCAGCTACTGTGTGGCTGCCGAGAAGCACTCAGGCAGCGTGATCTGCCAAGCGTAGCCTGTTCTAATCAAGCCTGTGCCTTCAGGCCTGCAGCTGAGAGACATGAGCCACAAACATCACACTGCCTGTGTCCTTGCCTCTGCCCTGTCACCAGGGCCTTTTGCCAGCAGAGTGCACATCCTAGGTCCCTGAATGCCCTTGGGCTTCCAGCTTCACTGCCATCCTTCATCTCCAGAAATAACCTAATTATCTCTGGGAATAGTTTTGGCTTCTGCCTCCTAGAAACAGAAGTTTAAAAGGATCCTATCTGGGCTTGTGGGCACTGCTAGGTGGATTATTTATTCTGCCTCTAGAGGGAGCTCTTTAGTTCTGGACTTTATACATTCCTGCAGGAACAAGGAGGGGCATTTGCTGTTGGAATCAGGCTTTACCAATAGAGGAGGCACTGTCAAGTAAGTAGCCCACACTGCTGGTGTGCCCTGTTTGCTCCTGTTCATGACAATGTTTAGGACAGTCATTTAATTGGTGCTTTTCTTTATTAGCAGGCATGGAATTGGGGCTTAGCCTATTCAACACTGTCCTAACTGGGTGACGTTACCCCCCACTTTACAGGTATAGATAATGAGGTTCAACATGGCGGCAAGACCTGAAAGTCAGATACAGCTTTGGGATTCTGATGTTAATCTAAATTCTCTTTGTATCTGTCTTATGACAATGTTAACAATGTCACTGTCCTGAATGTGGCTCACAAGTTCTGAGCACTTTACGCTCAACCTATTTAATCCCCATTATAACCTAGCAGGTGGGTGTGATCAATATCCCCCTTTTGCAGATTTGGAAACAGCGCAGTTTAACTTGCACATAGTCACTGTTAACCTCTAGTGACTAGCAGTCCCTGTTTGCCTGGGCATAACCTGGTTCTGAGATGCAGAATTTCCAAATTAAAATCACTCAAGTCCCAGGCATACCTGATGAACTGGTCACCTCATCAGTGAGAGACAGTGTGAAGTCAGAGCTGTGACTCTCACTAGGATGCTCTTGCTGGTGACACTACTGCATCTTACCCCATTTCCTATGTTTTTGGCCCAAAGATTTAATGAAAGCTACTTGGGGAACGGGGTGGGGATTTCATGGTTTCAGATGCCTCCAGGTATATGTTGTTCTCTTTCACGGATGCCCAAAATGCCGCTCCTTCCAACAGCTGCTTGAATACGTTCCTTCGCAGCAACCCCTGCAGATCTAAATTGTATACAATTCCAGCGCTTCCTGGATACTCAAAGAATCAACTCACTGTTTAGTTTAGACAAAGCCTAACTGATAGCCAGGAGAGTCTGATAAATATGAGTGCTGCTCCCTGGGGTGCCTCAGAAGAATTCCAAAGCCCAAACCAGATGTGCGATTGACAGAAGTTGATGAGGGATGGTGGAGCATTTGGGTACAGTCCACATGCCAGGTCAATTCTTCATAGAGACGTCAGGGTAGTTTATCCATCCTATGACTCTCTGGCCCCTTTGAGGTCATCAACTTCTCTTCCTGGACATTTCGGGGGAGGGGAGCTGTGATTCCCAAGCTACAGACAATGGGGTTTTTCTGTCAACCTTGTAGGGGATCCGATGTACATGAGGGGGTGGTGAAGGAGGCCAGCTATTTGCTCAGCTTTTGGTCCCTGCAATTTTTATTTCCATTGAGAATTACTCTACTTACTTTTAAGCACTTGGAAATGTGCTCAGCCTGGTGGCATTGGCCTGTGACATCAGCTGGCTGCTCGGGAAGCTGAGACAGGAGCATCACAAGGTCTGCTTTATCTAGAGTGGGTTCAAACTGGCTTGGCCAACAGAGTGAGACTCTGCCTCAAAGGAAACAAAAAATTAAAATAAAATGCAAAGAGGGCTGGAGATATGGCTCCGTGGTAGAGCAACCACATAGCACGTACATGGGCCTGGGTTCAATTCCCAGTACTATAGCATGCATTCANGCCCATACTCACACACACATGGACAGACACATAAATAGCACATTTTGGAGAACTGGGCTATGGAACAACTGCTTTTCACTTCAGGGTTGATGGGAAATGGCTTTNGGGGTAATAGGAATCAAGGCAGCCTGACCACTGTGGTTTTCTGGCTGACTTTCCAAATTGCCNGGGCACCCAGATGCCGGCAAGAGTCTTTTTTTGGTCTTTGTGTTTTTGTGAAGTCCATTCAATCCCAGGGGCTGTGCAGAGGGGTCACAGCTCCATGTGGAAACAGACATGGGAGAAGGTGGCATGGCACTCAAGCGGAAATTATTTCCAGATGACATTTCAAAACTGTCCCTCCATTCCCTCACATCCATCATGGCACTGGCTTGGGTAACTATAAAAATGCCCCATCTGTCTAAGCCCTTTCCAGGCTAGGCATCACAGACTCTCCAAAGCACACGACTCGACACTTGGATATTGAGAAATTGTGTTCTTCCTCCCTGGGTGCCAATGTGTCACGGGAAGATATTTGGCTCCTTTGTGTTAAAATCTTTTTTGTATGAATCAAATGGAAAAAAAAAATCCCATCTTTCCAATCAGTTTCTATGTTTACTAAATGACCTTCTTCTTCTTGACACATTTAAAGGAAACAATAGTACTCTCTCTGCAAATCATATTTCGGAACCTCAAAAGTTTGTTAGGCAAATGTGACACGCAGAGTGCATGCTTCTCCCATTTGCAGGACTGCAAACTCTGGGTTGAGCCCCTGGGTTCTCTTGTCAGAGACTTCTCTTAGCTACAACTCTGCTTGAGCTCACTCACTGGGTACAGTTGCTGCAGGAGACCAGGCCTCTTGTAGTCCAATGCATTAGCAACTATCTCTCCTCATGTCATTCATTTTGGCTGCATGTTTGTGCCCAAGCTAGCTTCTTCCCTGTGGCTACCACTCAAACAAATACTGTTTAATGCAAGGCTTGCTTCTAACCTCACTTGGAAGCTTCATGGTATAGTATAGGATTGGGGGTGACACTCAAGACCCTCAGTGGATGCTTGAAAGCAGAGATAGGACCAAAGCCTAATTATCCCAAACATACATATATGTGATAAAGTTTAATATACAAAGCAAGTATAGTAAGAGACTACAAGACAGTGTATGAAAGCTATGTGACTATGATTGTCAAAGCATTTTACTGTACCACACTCTACTACAAATAAGTGACTATGGGGAAAAAAAAGTCTATAACCTCACTGAACTCATTCATTCATNCAATAGACATTTAAGTGGCCACTACAGTCAACTAACTGTCAGACAGAAGGCTAGGCACCCCTAATACAGCCCTGGTTGTAAGCTGGCAATTCCACATAGCAATAAAACATTGTAAGCTGGCAATTCCACACAGTAATAAAACGGGCACGCCAACAAGGCCAACATGCGCTATGCAGCCATCCCTCCAGTATCTTCAGTTTCACTTCTGTGCATTCAACCAAACATGAACAGGATACATTTTTTTAATTCCNGAAGGTTCTAACTGTAATGTAAAATTTAAAACTTGAATGTGCCTCATGCAGACCACTATGCTGCATCCACTGTAAGGAAGAAGAGCATGCCATGATGTACTCTCCTGCCATTTCAGAGGTGTCAGTTCCCTGGCACCATGTCCATGTCTCACCATGGCTTTTGCATCTTTCAGTTTGTATATAAAACTGTGGTTATGGTGCACATTCACTAAATACTTCCTCAGTTTTATTAGAACAAAATAGAAATAGTCCCTCTTTTCTGATTTAACTTCCAAAGTAACTGACAGGGGCTAGGAACATGGCTCAGTAGATTAAGCATTTGCTCTGCAAGTATAAAGTGTTTGACTATGATTGCCAGACCCCAGGTAAGCACCAGGTGACTATGATTGCCAGACCCCAGGTGAGCACCAGGTGGGTGTGACGGTCCCCCTGTAATTCTAGTATGGGGAATATGGAAGGCAGAGACAGCATCTCCAGAGCACCTCATATCAGTGAGCTCTGGGCTCAACTGAGAGACTCTACCTCAATGACTAAGGTAGAGTAACTGGGGAAGACTCCTGGTGTCAACCTCAGGCCTCTGTGTGTAGAGATACATACATGTACACCACACATACACACACAGGGAAAAAAAGTAACCAAGATTCAGCAAAGAAAAATTTGAAAATACAGAAAAACAAAGATAACCCATGGTTTCACCTCCCCAATTCCATTAGCCTGCTAGTAAACTTCCAACATTCTCTTTTATACACACACATGTATATACACATATATAGGTTTCTGTACTGTTTGTCCATAATTGGGTCAAACACAGTGCACACTTAGAGACAGTCTATTCGGTGCCATGCTGCCCAACCATTCTACAATCAACATGCCTTTTCTGCCCAGCAGATACTGAGTGTCAGAACCATGGGACTCCAACCTTGGATACTGGACCCATCAAGGTAAGCTCTCTCGGGTGAGATCACAACCCACAGCTGGGAACCGCTTCCACAGACTGTTCATCTCACTGGCTATTTACTCAATTGAATTACATACGCCTGCTTATATCTGGCAGCCCACTGATCAACGGCTGCTATCTGTGTGAATGATTAAAACCATTTATCTTTGGTGGTGGCCAGGGTAGATACTTGGGAACTTCCCTTATTTACCTCAGAACTATCTAAGGATGAAGTCTGGGGGAACCTGTGTGTGCTGATCCCTATAGGAAAGAAAATAAGGTTCCCCACCCCCTTGGCTGTGGAATCATTTCAATTTGATCAAGGAGTGTGTCCACTTTCCCCAGCGTTCTGCTGAATCAGGCTGCACTATTTTATCTAATATGGTAACAGTTACTTTAAAGTTTTCTTTCTTTAATTTAGATGATATAGTTAAAACATAGCCAGGCAAACAGCCCATCAAAGGGGTGGCCAACATGATCAACTAGTCATGGAACATTTTAAAAAAGATTTACTTTTGTTATTTGTGTGTGTGTGTCTATGTCTGTGTGTCTTTGTATCTGCTGTCTATATGTCTGTGCAAGTTGAGTGCATATGCTCTCAGACACCAGAGCCATCTGATCCCTTGGAGCTAGAGTTACAAAAGCGGTTGTAAGCTACCTAATGTGGATGCTGGGAACCTTTGCAAGAGCAGTGAGTGCTCTTAACCCCTGACCATCTTTCCAGCCCCTATTTCTTGAACTTGAACTATGTATCGCAAGGATNACATTGAAAAGTCATCCTAACAAACAGTGATATTTCTAGGCTTAAATCACATTAAAAGCTTTTTGATTATCTTGAAATGCTAAGCCTTTGGAATCTATGGAATCTGCAGCCCAAGTGATCTGTGAGCAGAGCAACAGCCAGCATTGAGAAGCTGTAGGCTCTCAGCTCTCAATGAGCATCTGTTGAAAGGTGACGTGGGAATATTGTAGCAATTAGCAATAATTAGAATCTTGATTGTAATTATGTGAAAATTAGTCACCCTAATTCTTGTTCAAAAACTACACGTAAAATTGAAATAACATTAAAAAAACTACTTTTTCATTATCTTACTTAATTTCTTCATTTTATTTCTCAGCACATACACACACTATAAAATCCTTGAAGGCGTAAATATCATAAAGCCCTTACATGTCCAGCACAAGTTCTCAAACATAATTTTTGATGAACAGAAGTTTTGTGTGCTAAAATCTTTGCCTTTACTACTGATACTTTATTACTAGTCCCTGTTTGTTGTTCTCAAACTTCATATATTACATTTTTGGTCATATTTACCTCCTCCCCCCATTTCTCCCACACCCATCCTTATCCAACTTTACATCCTTTATGTTTCTTTAAGCCCACCGAGTATGGTTTACACTGCTCATATACCCTTGGTCGTGTGGCCTTCACTGGAAGGTGACCTACCCACCAAGGGGCACACCTTTTAAGAAAACAGACCCTCCTTTTCCCAAGAGCCATCAACTGCCTTAGCTGGAGGCGGGACTCGGTGCCTACCGCTTCCTCTCCATTCTGGGATTTGGTCTGGCCTGAGCCTGCACAGGTCTCATGAATGCTATCACAAATGTTGTGAATTCATATGTGCAGCTGTCACACTGTATCCAGAAAACACTCAGTGCCCAGTTTTAACTATTGCCCTCATTTGAATTCTAAACATGGCCCTGGCTCCTATTTTTACTGAGGTTGCCTTTTAAGCTTTAATCCATTTGATTTCTTTTTCTTTTTTAACTTTTGAAGTACTCCACAATCCCGAGAGGAGACGGCAGAGGACACAGAAAAACATACAAGTGGAACTTAAAACTGGCCTTTTGCCAACCACCCAATTTATTTTACCAACCTTGTTCAAGGCCAAAATCTGTCACCAGAAAACTACATTGAAATCAATGGGTCAAATATTTTAATCTGCCCAACTGTTCCAGAAGGAGCAAAAGAGTCCCTAGATTTATTGTGATACCATGGGCTTCCTAGTTGCTCAAGTGAAACTTTTGCCCATTTGCTAGAATGAAACAGGAGACCAGGCTGTGAAGCTGCATGGCATTAGCTTAAGAGTTGCCGTGGTCATGGTGTCTCTTCATAGCAATAAAANCCCTAAGAAACACAGCCACAGTGAAGCTGCATGGCCACAGCATAGTGTGGTAATTTGAATGTAATTGCCCCTCCCCCTTATAATTCCAAAGGGAGTGGCACTATTAGGAGGTGTGGTAATGTTGAAGTAGTGTATGGCCTTGTTGGNGGAAGTGTGTCACTGTGGGGTCTGGCTTTGAGGTCTTTTTTTGCTTAAGCTTTGCTCAGTATCACAGTCAACTTCCTGTTGCTTGCAAGATGTAGAATTCTTAGCTACTACTCCAGCACCATGTCTGCCTGCCCACTGCCATGCTCCCCTCCATGATGATAATGGACTGAACTTCTTAACCTGTAAGTGAGCCACCCCAATTAAATGTTTTCTTTATAAGAGCTGCTATGGTCATGGTGTCTCTTCATAGCAATAAAAACCCCAAGAAACACAGCCACAGTGAAGCTGAATGGAATTAGCACAGCCATAGTGAAGCTGAATAGCACTGGCACAGCCACAGGAATGCAGGTCTTCCCATGAGGGAACTGGTGTCAGCATCCTTTAGATATTGCAAGTTTTTATGAAGATGTTAATCATTTCATATATTGTGAGTTGTTCGTTATAACAAAGGCAGATGATTAACTGTGGAGCTCTCCAACTGAAGAATCAGACTCTTGACAAAGATTGAGGAAAGGATTGTGGCAGACACGGCATGCCACACTGGCAATTCTGAATGTGTCAAGCTGCATGTGTTCCAAATACAGACATGCACACCTTATATAAAGTCAGACGGTGCAGCAGTAGAGTGGAGTGTGACTTTGCTGCCCCACTGTTAAACCTGGAAGACTGACCCTGGTACTTAGAAAACACAGTGTTCAGGAGCTTTCAGACATATAAAGCAATCAGCAGCCCTTTGACTTTGCTCATCATCTTAAAGTACTCAATGAGGACTCCACTCAAATCCTCCCCATCCTNCTGCTTGCCTGACAGTGATAGAGGATCTAGATAATTACAGGAGAGGATTTGGCTAATTACAACGCTGAGAACTGACATCCAGAAGACAGCGTTCTTTTCCACGGACTTAATTACAATCTGGCTGGTCGGCCTTACTCTTAAATTGACCATCAATTGGATTACATAAAACTGACATTTTGGATAAGGGTCTTTGTTCCATCAGAAAACCAAGAGGTTGTGACTCACCACTGCTCTTTTGTGAACAGTCTTCTGAAAAAGATATAGTTTGATAAATAGTCCTGCAGCTTAAATTAAAGTGGTTGTGTGTGTGTGTGTGTGTGTGTGTTCTAAAATAACATTCAATATGCTTTCCCTTGACCTTGCTATCACTGTGTTCATTGTTAAGGTTTGAATATGAAATGTTCCCTATAGGCTAGTATGTTAAGGCTTGGTCCCATGCCATTGACACTATTTTGGGAGGTGGTAGAAACTTGAGGATATGGGACTTTGTTGAAAGAAGTGAGACATTGGCATACCTTTGAATTTTTTACCTTGTTTTTAGCCTTTTCCTTGCTCTTTGCTTCCTGTCCACCAGAAACTCCCTATCATGTACATCCACTGACATGACATTCTGCTCACGTGTATTAGGCCAAACAACCGAGGATTGAACCAAGATGGAGCAAAATGAATTGTTCCTCTTTTAAAGTATTCTCTTAGGTATTTTGGCCACAGCCACACAAAAGTCATTATATAAAGCAAATATAGTCATTATCTTGTTGACAGTGTGGTGGATTTGAAGAACTGTTGATGGAGAGTAGAGGCTTTCTGTCCTAGACATAACTAAAGAGCCAAGCTTAGAAGTGGTATTGGCCCCCAGGGAAACAGTACATGGTATCTCCCAATTCTCTAATCATCACCAAATCTGAGAACCAAGCTGGTGCTTGCCTTTAGAGATTTTTTCAGTTACCCAAGGTAAGGATTTTTTTCTTGGAGATTCAGTTCTAACACAATTAGTAAACGACAGATAAGAGACAGTTTTCTATGACTTCAAACCCACACTCTACCAGTCGATGTCACCTCCAGGACTGATTCAACTCCTAGACAGCCAACGCCACTTCTGACGAGTCAACAAGATGGAGTCAAAAGGCACAGTTGAGTCACTGGGTTCTGCACACGTGTGCCCACCAGAGATGCTGTGGGGACTGTCATCCAGCCACTGCTCTGCTTCTCCAAATATATGCCAAGAGGAAGAGGTCCTTTATTTGCAAAACAGCTCCAGTCATACCAAAGGATGCTTGTTTCTAACGAGCACAGGACTTGAAGGCAGACCCACAAGGAGGGAGTCATGGGGTAGACACATGGGGCTCCTGCATGACTCGAAGCTTCCAGAAGGCTTTTGTATATTAGAAAAATAGTTTACCCTTCTTATCTTTGAAGCGCCAGCCCTTCACATAACTCACATAATCTCACTCTGCTTTCTTGGCCTCAGAACTCCCAAAGCTACCAAGTGTACCCTGTGATCCCTCTTCTAACAGATTTTCCCAGCTCCACAAAAGCTTTGTCATTATCCAAACTTAAAGAGCTGGCAAATCTGGAGGACTCAAGCCTAAGCCTTACCACTTTGTGAATTTTTTTCCTTTTGCCGTTTTATGCTTCAGCCTATCTGACTGCCCACACAGATCAAAGATGCTGGCGTCCTGGCTGCAAGACCAGCTCTACTGTGACTTCAGCTGATCCCAGAAAAGTTTGTCTCTTGTCAACAAAGTTCACCGGCTATCATCCACCATGTGGTGAGAATTATCAACCAGGCTGGCAGACAGAGCCCCAANCTGCTATTTTAGGGGCTCAAAACTGTTTACCCTTTCTGTGGACTGGGTCATAGGAGGTTCTTCTTGCATGGAATCATGGCAGGCTATGCTGAGATGCCTCGGATGGTACTAGGGGAGGGATGAGAGGAACTGTGGTGTGTGGGAGGCAGTAGTGGTACCACAGGATCTGAGAATGAAGTCCTTCGTGAGCTCACATCCACTTTTTGGAAATACCACCTGAGCAGTGCCAGTCNGTGCCCTGTCATTTGATAGAAGAAGCAATTTGCAAATTGCACACTGCAAATTGCCAGTACCCATCTAATTCTTGTTTAATCAAAATAATCGCTCGGCAATTGGCATTCCATTTTGCAAAAGGCAAGTTATTTGTCTGGAAGCCACCTCACGAGACATGATAAGTTGATTCCTGATTTAGACAGGGCAACTTAGATTTCTGGGCTTTTGACGGCAGGCAGACAATCTGCATTTGCCAGACTTGGAATTTTGATCCTCTCCCAGCCCCCCAGTGTGGTGCCATCCTGTCTCATGATGCAAGGCAGTGGGGGCAGGGAGCCCCAGATCCCAAGCATCCATGTGACTTTGAAGGAGAATAATCAGCCTCAGTGATACTACGCTGTGAGGCTAAGCTGTCAATCAGCCACAGTGAGTTCTGACAAACAAGGGTGTGTGCACATTCGATGGGGTCAGTAGGACGGAAACCCAGCATAAGTTGACAAGCTTCTGTGGACCACGTTAGTTTTGGGGTGGGGAGAGGCAAACTCTGCTATAGCCCAGGCTGGATGCAAATGTGTTACACAGCCAAGGATGACTTTGAACTTCTGACATCCCTACCTTTCAAGTGCTGGGATTACAAGGTGTATGCCACCATGTCTGGATTACGTAGTGCTAGCAATCAAAGCCAGGGCTCCCTACATGCCAGACAAGTTCTCTACCAACTGAGCTCCATCCCCAGGCTATGCAAATGTTATGAAGTATTTTTAGGAAAGAAAAAAAATTCCTGAGTAAAAAATCAAAATTTCCTCTAATCACTTACATGAAGAACAAAGCAGAAACCTAGTCACAGGATGTACTGCTCATTGGACACATTCCTGAGTATTAATTTTCATGTTTATATCAGAAATGTCATTTAGGGAACTTATAAGTGTTGATATAAAATGAATGATGGCTACAACATCAGTGAACATAACATTTACTTATGAACTATTTCTATAATCCTGAACTCTTGCCTCTGAATTACCAACCAATGAAGTCATCAACCCCTGGTGTGAAGTAAAGAACTGAACAGCTGTGCATTATAACATCAGAGTGACTGCTTTGGGAAGGGATTTTGAAGCTCAGTGATAACTGTTTGGTCAAGAGGCTGATGAAGACAGCATGGATTAACCCCCAGCGTTGTAGGTGCCATGGCGAGAAGCACATTCCTCCAGGCACCCAAAGCCACCATATCTCGATGCATAGGAACTGTGGGGAAATGCCCTTACTTTGTTTATCGCTCAACAGAATTTTACTGCCTTTCCAGCTTCAAAATCTAGTTCAAAGATCATCTTCCAAAGGTTTTTTACTCTAAGCTCCACAGCAAAAGTATAGTGGACCCTGTAATTCTGTGGTTCAGCTAAGCAGATACAGAAAATACTCAGGAAGTAACTGTATCTGGACTGAATGTGTGGAGGCTTTCTCCCAGCTGTGTCATTCTCTAGTTGATACACTGTGAAACTATTCACACAGTATTTACATCGCATTAGATACAACCAGCAATGTAGAGATGGTTTCTATAGTAGTACATGGGAAGATGTATATAGGTGGTGTGGAAACACTATGCCATTTCATATAAGGGTCCTGTGCATGCTCAGGCTTTCCTATCCTGTCCAATCTGGAGAAGATATTGAGAGAGCACTATGGTTTTTGTTTCTTTTAAACTGCAGGCACATGTCAAATGTGAATTTATCCATTTCTCTACTTAAATTTTGGATCTCTTATTGATAACAAAACAGAACACAAAACAGTGTAACACTCTTACATTTTTGGCAATTGGCTCATAGAAGGCTCACAATGTTTGCAGAATGAATTAAAATATAGAACAAATTCTTCTCTTACTGTATATAATTATCATTCTAAAACACTGGAGAATGAAAGTCAAATGAGGAGGGGGTGTATGAACTAGGCGCCAAATATATGCTGGATGGAGTATAGCTTCAGAGTCTCAGAAAACAAACAGGTTGGGCATGGTGGCACAGCCTTTAATCCTAGCACTGGGGAGGCAGAGCCAGGTGGATCTCTGTGAGTTCAAGGCCAATTTGCACTACAAAGTTCCAAGCCAACCAGAGTCACATGGTGAGGTCTGTCCTAAAATCAAGCAAAATGCAAACAAAACAATAGCAAAAATTTAGAACAAACCAATAAAACCACCCATCCAACAACCAATTCAACCCAAACTTTACAGACGTCAAACACGTCACTGGGGATTAAAACACTAAGCTCTATATGGTCAGCACTAACTTTCTAGCTTTGTGAATCCCCTTCAAGACAGCTTATAATTCCAAATATAGGAATTTTAGGTGGAAGGTTTTATATCTATATGTTCAGAGAACTTGCTAATTCCCAGGTTGAAAAGTTATAACTGAGTTGTGTTTTCTGAGTCAGCCATTCTTTAATTATGTTCTTCTATGTTAGAGGTATGCCTACTTACATGTGCTTTTCTCATTTGCAGTGGAGCTCATTAACTGATAACTATCCATTCCTCCAGAGGAATGGATTAAGAGGATATAGTATATTTACATATACAGAATATATATGAAATATTATTCAGCCATAAAAAGAATGAAGTTTGTCATTGGCAGCAATATGGATGGAACCAGAGATTATGCTAAGGGAAACAAGCCAAACAGAAACAAACAAAAAACAAACCCACATGGTCACAACCAATAAGTTAACCCTGTAGAGGAAAGGAATAGAACGATGTCCATTAGAGATTAGGAACGGCAGAGGGGTATAAAGTGTCAGAAAGAAGTTCAGAAAATGGCAACAGAACACAAAATTGAGGAATCGTTTCTGGTTCTTTCAAAATATTTAGAAAGCAGGGATAGCCTGGACTACAACTGGTGAGAGCAGATAATTGATCAAAGCTGGTCTAACCTGATGAAGACAGGGATGAGAGTATGGGCAGAGCATGGTATCACCTCGATAGTCAAGACATCCATAGCAAACGGATTTGTTCCAAGATGGCCACCCGCCCCATATCCATCAGAGGTGGATCATGTCCAGTCCTCCCGCAATATCCCCNAGGAGGTCAGTATAGGGCCTCCATGAATGCACAGGTCTCTTATACAAAATGGCAGAATATTTGCATATAACCTCTGTACATCCTTCTACATATGTTAAATTGTCTCTTACGTGTAATTTATGATACAACGTAAGTGCCAATAGTTAGATTGCATTGTTCAGGGTGACAAGGGAAAGAGTCTGTTTATTTGAAGTACAGAAGTTGGTTTTATTTTCAAATTCTTTTAGTATTTGAATCTGTAGACTAAAAATCTATGCCTACTGCTGTATGTCTCATTGACAGGAAAAGGCTGTCTGCAAAAATCAACCAGTCTTGAAAAAAGCAGGACCCTGACAGTGAGCAACAGCCACCATACTGACTGAATCCCAAGAGCCAGTCATGTCTGGATTTATAGTGTGTGAGCCAATCTGTTTGCCGGCTCAGTGGTACCTGAAAATTTAAGTCCTGCCTAACATACATACACACACAGACACAGACACACACACTGACACAGACACACACATATATATACATACACACCAGAGAGAGACAGCACACAGACACCGACAGACAGAAACACACACATCCAAAAACTTAACAAAAGAAAACCAGAAACACCAAGACTGGAGACAGCCATGCACTTACACCATCTAGGATAGACAGGCATTGAGCACATCAAGGCTACCAGGACTCATGAAACAGAACAGAAGCTGACCAGCATGGTGGCAGGAAGAGAACATTCTTCCATGCCCATCCCTGTTCCCTGGTCCAAAGATCTAGTGCCGTTCCTCCCACTAAAGCGCAGGGAAATGTGGTGCTGTCCATTAAGTCTACTCTACTACTATCTTCACATTCACATATTTCCACTTCTGTGTAGAGTCATGAAGCCCCGAAAACAAGACAACAAAAGTCAAGAGGGAAGGAAGGGACAACAGTGTTGCATCCTGGGAAGGACTTGTTCCTGTTGGCAAGGACAGATGCAGGGAGACTGGCGACAAAGTAAACATGACACTTAATAGCATCATNTGTGCAGTGATGAAAGAACCCAAGGGTGGTGGTTATAGAAACCCCAACTTCTATAGAAGAACCTCACCAGAGAGAACTTGCCCTACAGAGGGGCTGAGCCAGGGCTAACCTGGCTCAGTAGTTGTGGCTCAGAGACAAGGGTATGGTGCCCAGCAAAGGAAAGGGGCACACATCATCCAAAGGACAAAAGTCTCAGACTGGCTTCTCTCATCCATGCAGGGATAAAGAGAATACAGTTGACATGAGACTTGTGAACACAGACAAGACCTAGAGAAAACAACGTATACTTTTCAGGCTTTCATATACATGCTTCGAAGAAAGGCAAGGATTAAGACATGCTGTATTTCACAGAACAGACACTTCTCACCATCAAAACAGATCCTAAGCTGACTGCAATTACATAAAAATGCTTGTCTTCACCCACAAACTAGCAACTAACAGTTGTATTAGAGAAGAATGGTCATAGATATTTGTGTAAAAAACATTCCTTAAGATTGTTTTTAAATAGTGTGTTAAGTATACAGAAAGAAGGGCTGAGGAAATGGCTTGGCCATTAGTAGCAATTGTTGCTCTTACAGAGAACCTGGCTTCAGTTCCCAGCACCCACATGGTGCCTTACAACCATCTCTAACTCCAGTTCCAGGCGATTCAACACCCTCTTCTGACCCCCCCTTGGACGCTAGGTAGGCACATGGTACATAGACATACATGTAGGCAAAACAGATATATAAATAAATCTAAGAGAATTTTTAACAAATACAGAAAGAATCACTAGTGAAATTAAAAGAGCAATGGCAATAATGGGGAAAATAATTGTAATGTGTAATCAAAGAATTGACATCTTTGACATATTATAAAGAGTATATTGAAGTCACCCCCAAAAAGCCACTAGAAATGACTTAAATACTGACAAAAGGGACATGGAAAATGAAACCAAAGCACAAGCGTGGTCAGCTCACTTGTAACCAAAGCAGTGTGACATTGGAGTTAATGACACTGCCGAGGACACCTTTCCATGTATGGAATCGGCAATGGTCCCATCCATGGCTGGTGCAGGCTTCTCCACAGAAAAACTGCTCATAAAACTCATAATAGCAGTGTGCAGTTTGGGAAGAAACTTAGCATGTTTATTTGATAAAAGTTTTAAGATCTACTTGAATCAATAATTCTACTTTAAAAATTAAGCATAAAATTGGACATTTGAAGAGAGGCTCATTATTAAAAATTACTAGGGATAGTGGAAGCCTAAAAATTATAGCCCACGCATCTAAACAAATGCTGTCAAGTCTAGGGAATAGCCCCATCAATTATTCACACTGACAGATGAGTACT
>LZPO01055116.1:97242-108100 GCA_001675575.1 Neotoma lepida
TCGTGCCTAATTCCTACCTAAATATCAAGGTCCAGCTCACACCCCAAAGTTCTATGGGAACTAGAAATGGACAATTTTCACCTCCTCTGTAACTGGAGACTGCTAACAAGTTCTGATCAACAAGCTTAGAAATGGTGTCCTGGAAATTCTATAGCACCACACTTTCTGAAGAGCTTCAGAGTGACCTGCTTGTGTCCACTTGGATAATCCAAGAGAGACTTTGCCTCTGAGCCATATACTTACAGGACAAAAACTGTTCCACTAAAATGAAAATCCTTCCTTCAACAAGGCTATAAGACTGAAAGTAACTAAATGAAGGGGCCCTTCCACAGCATCTAAGTAGGCCAAACGGTAGGTCCCCAAAGATAACTCCACTCAGCATTATGTGTGAATGTGACCTTATTTAGGTAAAATGCCTTAGGACCAAAATTAAATTAGGTTAAAGGTCTCATGATATGATTACATTGGACTATCCAACGGGGCCTAATCATAGTGACAATATCCTCCCAAGGGGAGGAGGAGCTGGGATGCTGCTCNGTGGCTTCCTAGCACATTCAAGGTCCTAGGTTTGGTACCCAGCACTGCAGGAAAAGAAGAAGAGGAGGAGGAGGGAAAGAGACATAAACAGAACTGGAAAGGACACAGAAGAGAAGGTCATATGCAGACACAGAGAAACTGGAGTTACAAAGCCACACAGAAAGAGCAGTGGACACTGAGGAGTACAGGGAAGGATTTCCCACTATGTCAAAGCGGATGTGGACTTACACCCTGATTTCAAGTGACTCCAAAATATCGAAAGAATGGGTAGCTAGATACCCAGTTTGTGGACACTTGTTACAGCCACCATGGAACACTAACACAGTGACTGACAAGGACACAGGTGGCTGGGGTAGGCTGAAAGGATGCTGTGACCCTGNATTCCAGAGACTCCAACCTCAACCACCACTGGGAGAGGGGACGGAGACTTCGCATAATCCCAATGAGCTCTACCACTATGTATTTTTTCAAGAAAGGCTTTTGCAATCTCATAATCTCCCCAGGGGCTCCCACAATTGAAGCTAAAGCCAAATACTTTCTCTAAGTTTTCTGATCTCAGGTGCACTAGGGTTACATTTCAGTTAAGTAGACCAGACACTCCTGAAATGTAGCATCTATAAATGAATGCCTTGCCTTCAAGGGTCGTATTCTATTTGCTAAGTGTTTACTGAGTAGCTACTGTCTTTGACAAACTGGTTAGTTCAACTAAGCACAAAAGCAATACTGGCTATCTCCACACATCCATGAGTGGTCGTAACTAGAGAAAGACCAGGTAAGTTTTTCTAACCAGAGCTCTTTGAACCCCAATTTAGATTCCTTGTTCTCTCTCCTAACCTTGGTAGAGCACACCTGTTATCCCAGNACTCAGGGAACTGAGACAGGAGAATGACAGTTTCATACCAGCCTGGTCTACACAGAAAAATCCCATCCCTGAAAGAAAAATCATCCTTGCTGTAGTTTGTCTTGGTTAGCAAGGAGTAGTTTTGTAAATACTGTTGGCTGAGCAACACATCTTCTGTGACTGGTAGAAACCACCCACATTAGCCTCCAATCCTTTCAACAAAGGAACCAGAAAAGTACTTAAAGTTAGGGGCCTAGGTCATTTTCTCTCATGAAATAGACACTAGGCCTGTAGGAAAATATATTTACGTTTTAGAAGTGTACTGTAAAATATTTGAGGGTGAAATTTTACGACAGCTACATTTACTCAAGACAGTTTTAAAGACATACATATATATATATGTGTGTGTGTATATATGTATTTTTTGAGGCAGAGTCTTGCTATATAGTTACATAGCCTTGGATGGCCTGCAGCTTGCTAAAATATTAATCTTGAGATTGATGTATTTGATTATGGGTATCAGTGACATGGTTCTTTATTTCCATATATTTAAAAATTATCAAAAATAAAATTACACTTTTAATGCATAAGGTTACCTTTTCTCCTTACTGACACTACACCTGTCTTCAGGTATCAGCTCTGATGGTCTAAATAAATGGACTGTGTTCGTCATTGGAAATCCCTATACAAGATGTGCATCTCTGCGTGAAAGCTCTGATCTTAATTGCTCTCTCAGTTCTATTTATGGTAAGGGGAAAAAGTCAATTTACCAAGAAAAGGCTGAACGCACACACAGGCACATAGCTTTAGCACAGAATTGGGGGGATGCCTTGTTGGGGAAGCAGCAGAACCATTAAGATGGTGTTTTCTGTTAAGTCACAGAGTACTAAGCATGTCGCCTAACTGTCACGGGGCATTTTATTAAAACACATGCAGTATATGCAAAATTACTGCCAGAAACAGAATAGACCAGCCGAGAAAGTGACTCAGAAGCCACCTCCATCCACCACACACAGACACACATACACACACATACAGGGGGCAGCAGATGCAGGCGCAGAGAAAGGACTCACAGTTCCGAGTACAGGAAGTGCAGGTTGCCCACATTGTCAATGTAGTTAGCAGGACTCAGCCAGGGCAGAACGAGAAGCAGAAGCGCCTTCATTTTCTGAGCAGCCTGCTGCCTTCCTCCTGACCACCTCAGTTAGCCCAGTGCCGCCCCTTTAAGCAAATCTGTTCATGTCCTCACAATCAGAAGCTGATAATGCATCTGTCTTGGAGTCTGTAGATTAAGGCACGCTATAAATCATGAGGCAGTAAGAGGATTAGCTCTGGGCATCTCCAATAACGTGATGGGAAAGCNGAGAGACCCACCATGGTTGGCAAGAGGGCTTAGGCTGAAGGCAGCAGGCTGATGCCTGGGAGAGGGATGGGCCCCTCCTNCAGGACTCGGACTGGCTCCTGGGAAGCAGCTGGTACATTTACATCACTGACTAGGAGCAGCTAGGCTGCCAGTGAAGCCGAGTTGGAAGAGGGCACGGGCATGGCACATTCAACTCCGAGTGTACATTAGTGAATAATCAAAATCCAGGCTGCACCCTGCTGCAGAGAGACACTCAGAAATTAACATCTCTAGAGCCAAGCCGGGAGTCTCTTGGCTTTGTGATGCCGCCTCACAGGAGTTGGTGCCGAAAGCGGAACCACCCCTCCTGATCATGGATGCACTTTCAGAATATGAATTTATAACGCTTTACCCTCCACTATCCTGACACAGGTGACCACAGGGATGCTGTGCTGGTCAGTTTTTGAAGGCAGGCTCTCTCTAGAAGACCAGGCTGTTTTCTTTGAAAATTCTAATGAGCCCCAAATAGATAGCAGTGCTGTGTAAACAGGGTCTCTGGCTGGCTGTGGTGGAGAGAGTCACCGTCATTCCTCTCTCAACTACATGCTGGCATTTAGTTGCAGTGTCTGAGCCTCAGTTACGGAAACAAAGTTAGTATATGTGGTTTCTCATGGGACCTGACTCTAATACTTCTTCCAGCTTCAAGTTGGATAAGGATTACATGCCTGAGCTCTGGATGGCCAAGATGCTCCCAAGACTCCATATTCAAGAAGAATTTGTCCATCAAAGTCTAAGTCTTGAGAGAAATGGCTCAAAGAGACATTTACATTCGGGATTAACAGACTGCGCCCCTGTGAGGAAGAGGAGCGCAGGAGTGTCTACAGAGGGAGAGNAACTGTAATCAGCTGCACAGTGACAGAGTTTGACAGCGGAGCTGGGCATGGAGGCGAGACAGGGCCGAGAGCACTTAAACACAGCCAAGCATTGCGTGCACACTGAACATGCATGGTCTAGATCAGACACGTGCAATCCTGATAAAGCCTTTGCTTTACAGTCATTGCTAATTTTGTTGAGGCCCAAACTTGAACTCTCTGGCAGGGAAGATTGGTATGCAGGAGTGAGTCAGAGCTAATGAACAGCAGTAAAGAGGAAGTCAGGTTTGGTATTAGTGCTGAGGTGACAAGCTTGCAATTGGAATCCTAGCTCTGCCTCATGCTGGGTGTCCCAGGCATGCTACTTACCCTCTCTGAACTTCTGTTTCCTGCTCTGTAAGAAAATACCAGCAATAACAGCATTTAACTCAGAGTATTGTTATGAAGGTAGAACAAAATTATGCCTNCCCCTGTGAGTTGTTCCTAATGACTGTTAGTAATAGTGACTGGGCCTGGCTGGTGGCTTTTAATCCTTGTCTCATCTTTTCTGCCCTTTTATACTGAGGAAGATGATACACTGCCATCTTTTTCTTAATGTAGGTTTAGCAAGTTCTAGGACAAGCTTTTCTTAGAGGTGCAGAACCTAGAGTGTAGACCCTAACTCATGAACAGCATGCTGTATCCACCATGACTTCATCCATGGTGTGAACGGCCATGGCAGGGTGCTACTGACACTATGTATTCTAGGGAAAATGAACGGTGCCCATCCATTTGTCCCCATGCATTTCAGGGTGATGAAATGAATGAATAAATGAATGAGACTGCAACATAAGAATGATGTCCTTCCTGTTGTCCCTTTGTCACCACTGAGGCCACGGCTGGCTGCCCACCAGATGTCTGCTCTTCTAATGGAACCCATGTTTGTTCATGGCAGTAATGCACTCAGCCCCTCCTGCACATGAGTGGTCCTGGATCACAATTCAGGCCAACAAGGTATAAGCAAAACTCACAGGTAGAGACATTCCAGAAAGTTCTTTAAAGGAAACAGTCTCNACTCCCTGCCTGCCTGAAACTTCTATGTGCTACTGTGGGGAATGGCCATTTCTGAGAGCATACAGTGACAACAGTGACAAGCCTGAGGGTGGACACTAAACTGAAAACCAGAAGGAAGCCTGGATTCCTGATGGCATCGGGGTGACGTCATCCTAGTCCTAGCCTTGCTACCTGAGACTTTGTGTTCCATGAGAAAAATAAAATTTCCAGCCCCTTAATCCTATACCACTTGATGTCCTCTTGCCTACCAGATGTGATCCTAATTAGTATAATTCCCTTGGGGATAAAAGCCCTCACTTGGAATAACCATGCATTGTTCTACAGCTTCCTTGATAGTAAACAGCCCTAACCCTAATCCCTGTCCTGGTGCTTTGCTGGCTGTCCTCTTTATGCCAGGNAAGGCCATCTCAGATATCCACCATCGTTCCTCAGTTTATTTCATTCTTCTTTGCTAAGCAGAAGTGAAGTGAAGACCAAACTGGATTCAGGGTTAGAAAGTCACAATAAGGCCTGGCATTGTGCTGTATAACTTTTATCCCAGAATCAGAGAAGCAGAGGCAGGTAGATCTGTTCAAGGACAGCCTGGCCTAAAATGAGTTCCNAGGACAGCCAGAGTTACATGGCGAGACCCTTCCTCAAAAGAACAAAACCCAATCAAATCAAATCAAATCAAGTCACTGTAGGAATATGTGCCAGTGTGTATGTCCAGCAGACCTGAAATGATCAGTATAAAACAAAACACACACAAAAAAACCACAAAAACAAACCAACAAAAATAGTAATATGCTTATAGGTTCAAAAGTGATGCCCAGGATTCCTTTCTCTCTGCAGTGAAATCCTGCCTAGACTGTGGACAACCAGCTAAGCCTGGATTGTACTAAAAGCAACAGAACTGGGCCCCTGACAGCAGTCAAGGTCAACAGAGGGCCCAGGGTAGGTCTTTGAAGAAGGTACTCCTAGGACACTGGCCAGACTTCATCAAGACACTGGGAACCTGCAGCCAGGTGGGGCTGAAGCCAATTCAATCACGTTCTCATTCCAGCGTCTTTCAGAACACTGAACAATGGATCTCTTTTTCCTTGCCAGTGGGTCCTTAGGGAGGGCCAGTTCTATTATCTATCACTTTTAAAGAGTAAGAGAAACCAGCTGGAGAGACGGCTCAACCACTATAGGCTAAGGCTCACAACCAAAATGTCAGGAGAATGAGAGACAGAGAGGGGAGTGCTTACCTATGAAGCAACTTGCAGGGGATGTTTTCTGCTTCTCTTCTTTACCCTTTCTGAGGTCATTTCCTCAGAAGCAGAAATTGGTCTCTTTCACTGTAACTTAGACCATTATGGCCCTTGATAAATGTTATGCATGCAGAAGAGGTTGTCACATAGTGAAGATGAGGTGCTGACTTGTCTTGCTCAGAAGCCAGGGGGTAGCAAGCTGGTGTCCTCTCACACTCACAATGACAGAGATATGGAGGGAGACTTTCCAGCCAAGCCCTCTGCAGCAGCCCCATGACATCTCCTGGCATTATACCTTGGGTGGGAAGGCTGGAATCCAACTCAACCAGCCCAGTCCCCCTACTGGGACCTCTCTGAGCAGACCCATGTGACATAGTCTAAAGGCATATAAATAAGAGGGCAGAAGTCAACAGCACCAAACAGATTCCACACACTGGGTCCCTGGCTCCCAACACTCCCAGAGTGCTCTATAATCTGAGGCAAGTGTCAGAGATGGACCACTAGCTCACAGTCACAGTTCATCCTGCATGTTTTACCAGAGCTTCCCCCAGCTCAGGCTCTGAAGGTCACTGTGTGTACATGGCCAGAATCCCAGAGATCATGGCGTCTGTTTACAGATGTGATGCAGCTGTACCCCAGATGCAAGGCTACCATCTGTTAAAGATGTGAAATTCAGTGAAATAAGAGGAAGAAGTCTGCGGGCTCTCCTCTCTAATATTATCAGTTTACAACAGATCTTGTGGATGGTAGATTTAAGGGTTTTTAGCACCAGAAACTTGGTATGAGTAATGCATGTTAAATACTGTCATTAATCCAATTCCCAGTGCATCAATGTTTAAAGCATGATGTTGGACACCATAAATGTATTCTTGGAGACAAGGGTATTAGGTAGCCCATGCTAGCCTTGTACTCCCTATATAGTTAAGAATGATCCTGCCTCTACCACTCAGTTTCTGGGATAACAGGTGTGCACCACTACACTGGTTTATACGGTGTTAGGGAGCAAACCCNAGGCTTTGTGCGTGGTAGTCAAGCACGCTACCAACTGGGTTACATGCCCAGTGCAACAATTTTTGTCAAGTTAAAAAAATTGTTTATACGTATATCTACCGAATAAAGTTACAATACAGAATGATCAAAAATGCTAAATTGTAGTCAAGCAGTGGTGGTGCATGCCTTTTATTCTAGCACTCAGAAGGGAAGCAGGTGGATCTCTGAGTTTGAGACCAGCTTGATCTGTAAAGGAGTTCTGGCACAGCTGGGGGTATAACAGAGAAACCCTATCTTGAAAAAATCAAAAAACAAAAACAAAACTAAACTGTAGCATGTGGTGCTGTAGGTCTGTAGTCCCAACACTCAGGAGATCCAGGCAGGAGGATCAAGGATTCAAAGTCATCCTTCAGCTACACATAGTGGTCCAGGTCAATTTATTCCACATGAGACCTTGTCTCAAAAAATGAGGGAAAAAAAAGAGCAAAATGTCTTCACAAAAGCTCTCCCTAGTATATCCACAGGACAATGGTCCCAACCGTCAGCCACAACCCTTGAGGCCTCATGCCAAGGGACATATCTCCTGGTCATCTGAGTCTTCCCAGTTCAACAGACACCTAAGGCAATAGCTATTGGGTCTTCTTAATGTCCCTTCTAAGGGGAGGAAAAGGTGGTTTACTGACCAGTACCAGTAACAGTTAAGGCCTATGAAGGATCAGAAGGCAAGTCTAGGGTTAGCTCCAAATTCTTAGCCTTTGCCAACAAATGCTAGGGCTGGCAATGGAGGGCATCTGGGTATATATTAAGCACTTGGTGACTAATGTGTATTTTGGGAAATGCTGGTGTCAACCTACTTAGGCAGCTCTGGTGTGGAGAAAGAGGTGCAAGGGCAGGTGTTGAGGCCTATGCTTCCTTGAGGTGGGGGTTTCCTCCTCAGAGAGCCACAGCCTGAAGAGGTGACTGGATTTCTGTCAGTCTGGGGTTCCTCCCTCACAGCTCTTTCCCAAGTGCAAATCATTACCAATTGTGTGATTGCCCCCCCCCCCCCGGCAGCAGCTTCCTTGAGATGTTCTGCTCACGGGGTAGTGTGGGCAGGGGATGAATGAAAGTTTTGTTGGGGCAGCTAAGTATGGATTCTTTTCGCTGCAGCCCCACAGGTTGCCACTGTCTACTACAGTGATGTTATCCCTTTATCACTGGTTGGCCATCCTCAGNAAGGTAGCATCTAGAAGCTGACAAGGGTAAGATGTGAGAGCCTCCCCTGCAGCCCAAAGGAATTCAACCCAGAAACCCCATGATGTTGGTCAGGTGACACCCATATTGGATTTCTAACCCTCAAGAGAACTCTGAGATAATAAAATTGAGTTGTGTGAAGTCAGAAAGCTTGTGATCACTGTTATAGCAGCAACAGGGAACTAACACATCCCAAATAGAAGAAAAGANGGCAATATGGCAGGAACAGGACATTGGCACATGTGCAGAGGGATTTTCACCAGGACCTTTTCTCCTTAGGTTTTCTATATTCTCTATCCAGTGTGTCCCCTGGTCTTGGCATAGTCAGACCAGAACCTACCTTATCTTTGACTTTNGGTTTACTTTCCTCTCTACAAANCCTCTGACACCTGACCAAAATTACCAGCAAAGGCCACCAACAGGCTCCCTCCCACAGTCTCCTTTTACCACACCTTCTTTTGGGAAACTATGGAGGTGGCTCTCCNTGTCTGAAACCAGCATTTGCTGCAAACCTACATTAAAAACATCTGGCTGGGCATCTTGAGTCCATGCTGGCATAACCAGCATGGTAAACATGTACTAAGCATTACACTCAGGCCCTTGTATGATAAAAACTTTCATGTTAGAGAATCTACCTATGTCTCANAAGACAAAGCCACAGATTTATGACCTAAGGTATGTGACATTCTAAAAAAATAACATGCACTTGCCTCTTGCCCTGGCTATGACAGGAACCAAGATAAATACAAGCCTGCACATTTCCTCTTACGAAAATAATTGTGGTATTATTGTTCACCCTTGATTAAGCACCTTAAGTGTGCTGAGAAGAGTTCCTCATGGGGAACAGGCCCAGAGCCACCGGTGAGGCCACCCACACAGGAGTGCCCAGGCACACAACAGTGAAAAGGGACAAACTGAGAAGCAGGTTNGGGAGCAGGGGATGCCAGTCACCAGCAGCAAGAAGCGCATCTCATTTCTGCCACCATTGTGTGTACCTTGGCCAAAAGAGAAATGGAAACAGTCACTCAGAGGGTGTCCTGGTTAATTTTAGGTCGGCTTGACACAAGCTACAGTCCCCTGGGAAGAGAACCTCAATTGAGAAAGTGCCTCCATCAGATTGCCAGGAAGCAAGTCCGTAGGACATTTTCTTGATTAATGACTGATGCAGGGGGGTGCCCAGCCCACTGTGGGTGGTGCCAATCTTGTTCCTGGATGGTTTAAGAAAGAACACTGAGCAAGCCAGGGAATACGCCAGTAAACAGTGTTTCTTCATGGCCTTTGCTCCAGTTCCTGCCTCAAACTCCTGCCTCGACTTCCTTTAATGATNGACAGCAATGGGGATGTGTTAAATCAAATAAACTTTTTTTTTTCCCAAGTTGCTTGGGTCATGGTGTTTATCACCGCAATAGAAGAAAAGGAGAATAAAGGGTGGTGGTTTTCTGAATTTCTCATTTAAGGACTTAGTTGATTTATTTGAAACAATTTGTCATTATAAAATCCAATACTCTATATGATGAGCATATGGCCAATAAAAATCAAAATTGAAAATAAGTGAATAAATGTAGATCTTACACCAATTAAAAAGAGATGGCTTGTTTATAGAAGGATTTATTTGCGCTCACAGTTTCAGAAGTTTCTGTCCATCCTGGTGAGGATAGCAGCCAGGAAAAAGAGAGAGGGAACAGGGATCTAGCATAACCTTAAAGATATGCACTCAGTAAGCTACTTCTTCCAGCTAGACCCCATCTTGTGAAGCTTCTGCCACATCCCCAGTTAGCACCATTTGGCCAAGAACCCGGCATTTGAAAACATGACCTGGAGGTGATAATTGATACCCAAACACCACCATTTTTGAAAACCATAAACACAGAAGGGCATACACACAACACAATCCTACTTAGTGATATTTGCTCACACTGGTTCACAGCCATAACACCCAGACTGTGTCTTATTGAAACAGACACAAAGAGAAAGGATGGGCATCCTGTAGAGTGCCAGGGGTGCCAGGACACTGGGAGTGCCAAGTCTTAGGGAGATGAATGAATCCTCACTGTACCCTAGTTGGCGTCTTACTACCTTGGGAAAAGAAAAGAAAGGGTTCCTACCTTGTCTGGAAATGATGCTGGAGATCACAGCGCTGCAGCACCTCAGTGCAGTGCTCCGTGAACGGGCAGGTGACCAACAACTTGTTAAGCAGCTTGTTGACCAGGATGCTGGACTTCTTGCAGTGCTGCAGAACCACAGGCTTGCGATCCACAGGGCAGAAGTCTTTCTCCACCAGGAAGTTGGTGAGACACAGGGTGCAGTAGGTGTGTCCGCATGGAGTGTCCAGAGGGTCCAGCAATGCTTGCAGGCAGATGTGGCATATGAGGTCGTCGTCTACGTCTTCCGTGTAGGTGTAGAAGTGGTTTTCTTCTGGGGAGTGGTTTTGGCCACACACCATGCACAGGGGCTCAGGGCTAAGNTCTGGGTCATCAGCTAGGTCTGGTTGGTTCATGACTGAGTGGGGGATCAGGAAACTCAGGAAAGTAGTATTTCCTCAGGAGCAGGTCAAGATATTCTAAGAGCCACCCAAGAGGAAAACCTGCAAGAGAAAAAAAGGCACCTCATGTTCACACCATAGCCTGAGGGGACTAGGGCTTTTGTGAGCAGGGACTCAAAAGGCCAGGCCTGAGCATCTACTCTAAAATGCGTGGGCAACTATCTTCACCTCACTGTACCTCCATTTCATATTGTAGGAATAATGTAGACCTACCAA
>LZPO01055116.1:112182-125536 GCA_001675575.1 Neotoma lepida
AGGGAGAGGTGGGATGTGGCTTTCATACAGTTTAGAGTGAGAAAACAGAAAGCAGAAGTCATACTTTCTTGGGCTCCCACACTGAGAAACAATCTCTCCCCTTCTCTTTTCATTTAGAGCAGAGCAGAAGAGTAACATGACTTTCAGACATTGACACCACCTAGGATAAACTAGGAAGAGAGCCTCAAGGAAGGATTAATCAGCTACTTTGGGTCAGCCTNGAGGCGCCTCGGGGGGGTTATTATCTTAATTAAGTTGATGTGGAAAGACCCAGGCCACTGTGGGTGACACCATTCCTTAGGCAAGGGAGTCCTGGACTGTGTGAGAGTGGAGAAATCTAGTTGAGTGCAAGCAAACATACATTCATTTTTCTCTGCTCTCAAAAGGTGGATGTAGTACGACCATTTCTCTCAAGCCCCCGCCACAGTGACTTCTCTTTAATAATGAACCGTAACCTGGGATTGTCAGCTGCAACAAACCCNTTTCTCCTCCAGTTAGCTTTTTGTCAGAGTATTTTCTCACAGCAATAGAAATGAAGCTAGNAAGGGAGCCCACTAGAACAAGGCCCTGGTGTGTCTCAGACACCNGCTTTCTCCTTTCAGGGCACCCTGAAAGCTCACAGGAAGCAAATGGATAAACACATGACTTGGCTCCATTGAGAGTTCATATTCTCCTATTGAGAGAACCAATTTCACCCTAAAACATCCCTGAAATTGTTTCCCGAGTCCCNGAGTTTTCTAACAGTAGGAAATTCCATAGCATCAAAGGAATCCCAGCTGGCATACAGAGCCCAGGACTGGAGTTCTTGCCTATCAGGCACAAGGCCCAGCACTGTCAAGCCAAACAAACAAGGAAATGAATGAAGATGCTCCCTCCNGTTGTAAGGATGGCAGTTATGTCTTGCATCCTTCAAAGATGATACACAGATATTGCATTGGAAGGAAGTTTTGAGGGCTGGAGAGATGGCTCAGAGGTTAAGAGCACTGGCTGGTCTTCCAGAGGTCCTGAGTTCAATTCCCAGCACCCACATGGTGGCTCACAACTGTCTATAATGGGATCTGGCGCCCTCTTCTGGCAGTAGGCACACATGCAGGCAGAACACTGTATACATAATAAATAAAATGTTTAAAAAAAAAAAGAAAGTAAGTTTTGAGAGTAGTCCTTCCATAATACAGTAAAGGCGTTATAAAACAGATCACTCTACCCTCGGGCAGATCTTTATATGAGGGGGAATGTTCACACACTAAGTGCGAATTTGTCTCCCTATAGCTCCTCCCCTCTCCAGGGCACACAGTATTGCCCATGAAGATCTTCATAGAGTATACACAGTTGCTTAGTGCTTTAGTATTTGAAGATAGGACCTTCTCTGAAGTGAAATGGATTCATCCAGTATTTCTTCAAGTTTCTAGTCTCAATGAGGCTGACCAACTCTCCACAGCAAGCACTCCAATCTGTTAATGTGTCTCCTACAATGCCTGGAAAGGGTAAGCTCAAAAACTCTAGGACATGGGGAGGCCAGTATCTGTACCATTCAACGGACTCTCTGCCAGCCTAGGATGCTTCCTCGCTGCTGGTGGGTGGCCACCCACAAGATGCTTCCCTGAGCACTGGTGGGAATCATTGGCTATGGAGGAGAGGAAAGAAAGAGAGACAGAGAGAAGGAGAGATGGAGAGTGGGAGAGCTGGAGAGACAGAGAGATGGAGAGATAAAGATGGGAGAGAGGGAGAGAGCCCTCCATGTGTGACAGTTCTAAATCCTAGATTCAATCACCACAGGTTGGGGTGGGGGAAGGCATCTATGCTAAATATATAACCTTTCTCCTTTATTTTTCCCTAAAACGTCAGCAGAACAATACATTGTATTAGATAGTATAAGTAATCTAGAAAAGACTTAGGCTACATGGGAGGATGTGTGATTATTAAAGGCAAATACTGTACCATTTTATAGAAGGAACTTGAGCATCTGTGAATTTGGGTGTCTGTGAGTGAGAAGAAAGTTCTAGAAGCATCCACACTGGAGAGGGACAGCACTCTCTCCACAGGTAGACAGANGGATTGAGAGATAAGATCTGGGGTTATAAGGAGAAGCACAAAACTTCTAAAAAAGCATAAACAAGGTCTGTGGACGTGGCTGAGAAGATGGAAAGCTATTTAGTGGCTTTATATAAACAGAGGGCAGCCTCCAGCAGCTAAATAGTCTGGTATTAGAATCCACAGTATTCTGGTATTTCCTAGAACAGATGGCATAGGGGACATTTCGGGCTCCTACTTCATTAATCTCATTTTTAAGTGTATGAACAACACACAACGCAAGAAAACTAAAATGGAAACCAATTAAACAGTCAGTGATATTTTCCCCACCCAAAGCACAAATATTAATATTCACTAAAATTCACTAGTATGTAAAAAGGTTCAAGTGATGAGCAGAGAGAAACCCATGGAAGAGTGAGAAGAAACAGAACCTTCCAGCTCCAGCCACCTCCTCCACCCCAAAAAAGAGTATTTGTAAAGGAAAGTGCTTGAGGGGGCATGCTTGTCATCCTAGATCGTGACAGTTGTCCCAACNTTGGGAAGAGGCAATTGCTGAACAGGCTTGCCTACAGAAAACACTTCACTATCATAGTATGTCGAGCAACCCCCATCGAATCCATCCCTAAACAACAGACACACTTATCCCACTGGTACTGTGCTGAGCCATGTCACAGCCTCAGATGAAAGGGACTGTGACAATGATTCCTAAAGAACCATAGCTTACCCATCTGATCTTTAAATTAGTTCTGATCCTTTGTTCGTCATAGATTGTTGCCTTGCTTTTGATTTTATAAAAAAGCACTGAGTATTCATCTTCACTGTCACCATGGCAACATCTAGGTCTTTCCAAAGAGGCTTAACTGAAGAACGAAGACCCGCNCTGAATGTGGGCAGTGCTGGTCTATGACTGGAGTTCCTGGATTGAATACATAGAAGAAGAGGAAGGACTGAGCCAAGCACCAGCCGTCATCTCTCGCTGCTTCCTGACTGTGGTGCAATGTGACCAGTGCCTCACACTCCTGCCTTCCCTGCCATGATGAACTGTATCCCTTCAAACCATGAGTGGGGGCAGTTGGGGGAGACAACATCTTTCCTTAACTTGCTTTTGTCAGGCACTCAGTCACAGCAACAGGAAGACTAACAGACTATGAAAATCATCATTACTGAGGGTTTTTTTTTTTTTCTGGCTCTTTAAAATTTGCACCCCAAGGCAAGTGCCTCGCTTGCTTTACCTATCATCAAGGCCTTATCACTATTTTTCTTAGAAGTTCAAGTAGGGAAAGTGGGGTGTCACCACTGTGGCTTAGACCCAGCCCTGGGATTAACAGCCTTGGTGAGTCTTCCTATTTTCCTTGCATCACCCCTGGTAGCCAGCCAGGTGCCGTGAGGAAATTGTGGGGTTGGCCGATGTATCAGAGGCCAGCCACTAAACTTTAAGCTCTACACCGATTACAAGCTCCACCTCAGTTCGTGCTTGGGAGAGACACCAGGTGCACAACTTGGGAAGGGTTCACGAGCCAAGAGGGACAAGTTGCTTCAGCAAAGGGAAAGGAAGTGCAGAGCTCTCTTCCAGGGAAGACGACCAAGCAAATGGGTCCTGCACAAGCTTTGCTGCATGACTACATGAGATCCCAGCCAAGCAACGAGCAGTTCTTGTCATCCAGGCCATTGCCCAGAATGTGCCAAACAGCAGGGGGTTCTGCCCTAGTGGAGTGGTTTTCAGTCTGGTGATTTGGGGGGAGGGTTGAGGCAGGGTCTTACTATTTAGCCTAAGCTGACAATGATCACACCATTCTCCCGCCTTAGCCTCCTGAGTGCTGAGATTCCAAGTGTTTACCACCACACTGGGCATTGCTTTGTAATGATGACGTAAAGTTGTTCAAAATCTTTTTATCCCTCAGCCAACCCTAATGGTTTACAATGTATTTCAAATGTGTACAGACTAAGCCTATACCAANTGATCACTCAGGTAACTTAGCTCCAAGAANCGGAGCCTGGGGAGAAAGGCTTGGAGAGATAGCTCAGCTGCTGAAGCACTCGCCTTGAAACCATAGGGACCTGAATTCAATCCCCAGATTCCACTCCCCCCCCAAAGGAAAACCAGCTAAGCAAACAAAACCATGCCTTATAGATGAGCTTTAATCTCAGCACTGAGGAGCAGACANATCCCTGAGCCAACCTAGCTTGATGGGGAAGCTCTAGGTCAAATGAGAGCCCTTGTCTCAAAACCAAACCAAACCAAACCAAAAAACCAAAAAACCCAAGGTGGATGGTGCCTGAGGAATGACACATCCACCCAAGGTTGTCCTCTGCTCTCCACATACTCATGTGTGCAGCCACACATACATGTACACCCCCCATGAACACAAACACATATGAGATAGAAGCTGAGCCAAGTCTGGAGGTGTAGGCTNGAGGCTCAGGTCTGGAGGTGTAGGCTCGAGGCTCCGTGATGATGTGTTTTTCCAGGATGTGTAAAACCCTGGGTTCAGTCCCTAGCATCACAACATAACAGAAGAAAAGAAAACCTTAAAAAAACCCGAGGTGTAGAGGTTTTGTTGATGAAGCTATAAACCTTTGGGTGAAGCACTGTTGGGCAACATGGGAACTCAGTATTTCACACAGGCTGCTGGGCCCACACCCCAGCCATTGCTGGGACACTCATTCCTAAGCAGAAGCTTAACCATGGAGAAGCCCAGTGGACCAGTGCCAATAACTGCTTCCCACAGTGGCCTGGCCACCTGCTCTCTTTCTAAAGGAATTTGCCCAGCAGGCACATTTGTCTCAATAGTGTCCTGGCCCTGGCTGACCCTCTTAAAATGGATTATTTGGGGAAAGCAATTCCCAAAGTCGAGATAAGCCCTATCTCTCTTTATTAATCTTACTTATGCCTTGAATTTTAGATACATTCACTGAGCGCTGAAGGTTCTGATCATGTGTGACCTTTTCAATGAGTACTGATTATGAACTAAGATACATTATTCCTTGGCTTACAGACTTGTACATAATCAGGACAAATCCGGTGTTTCAATGACCCAAATACAGAGTCACATATAGGATAAAACACTATCTTCAAACTATGAGCCAGGGTTGAAGGAGGCATCTGGGGAGGGGTGTGCAATTCACATTGGGAGACTGAGGCAGGTACTTGCAGCCTGCTGCAGGGGTTGTGGTTAGCTCNGCCCCTGCTTAACTTCTAAATCAATGGTCTCAAAGAGGGAGCGAGAGACTCATTANTGAAACCTGTGAATGACATTCACCTGCACATTCACCTGTTTCAGACACTAGGAAGAACAGAAGAAAACTATAAAGGGTCTCCACAGAGGTCAGAATCTGCCAGGAAATCACAGAACCAAACAAGAAGAGACGGCCGAACACATCTGGAGTCAATAACTGGGACCACATATTCAAAAAGTGGGAAAGATGAGGGAAGTAGGGAGTGAGCAGAGTCCCCCATGGTGAGCCAATTACAAATGAGTTCTAGAGGCCAGGGGAGGGCTTTTCACAACCTTCCAGAAAAGAGTTTTATCTCCCTTGACAGGAGACCTCACCACTCTTCCCCTGGATGTCACGGTGCACCTGCCATCCTTGGGTCTGTAAGTGCTCGGTCTCAGATAAGATGTCCCTCCCACTTCCTACTCTAGAAATATGGGCTCCTGCAAAGAATCCACGCTGAAGGCACAGTAGTTCATATGAGCCAGGGCTCTACCGCTGCAAAGCATCACCGCCGACTCCTGGAAAGAGCTGACATTAAGGAAGTGTGGGAAAGAACCTGGTGTCNGACCCCTCAAAGCTGACAGTGTCAGGAAAGGAACTTTTATTTTTTGAACAGTTAAGCAAGTTTTACGAAGTACATAAAGAAATATATTTGAATTCTCAACATTTTCCAACTATTTCAATTTTACAGATGTATGCTGACTGCCCAGTCCATGACTGGGATTTGTCCTGAACTCTGTGGGGACTCCCAGAGAGAATCCAATGCTGTCTTCATGGAGTACAAGTTTAATAAGGAAAACAGAGGTTAGACACAGANAAATGGCATGACACAGCCAGCAAACACAATAAAGTGCAATGGAACTTTGGAGAAGGAACCAGAGAGCCACATAGTGACGTCCAGGAAACTTAATGGATCACCGCTTTCTAGGGTGGCTCACAACAGGTGACTGGGGGCTGGGGCCATAGCTCAGTTGATAGAGCACTTGCATACATACATAATTCCTAGGGTCCAATCTTCAGTACCATATACTGGGCATCGGTGGTACATGCCTTAATCCCAGCACTCAGGAAGTAGAGATAGGAGGATAGAAGTTCAAAGTCATCCTCAGCTATATAGGGAAGTCACGGCCATCCTGAGTAACATGAGATCCTGTCTTTAAAAAAAATTAATGAACAAAACCCACAAACAAAAATGAGTAGGATTTTGACAAATGAGAGGAAATCCCGAGAGGGAAGAGCCTAGCCAAACACACCCATCAAAGACAAGAGTATACACAGGGGTTGGTAGCTCCATGATTTGAACACATTTTTTTAAATGTTTTATGTAGAAGTCACAGATTTTTTTTTTTTGAGTCAAGGCCTCACTATATACATAGCCCAACTGGCTTCAAACTTACAGTGTAACCCAGGCTATCCTCACACTCATGGCCCTCCCTCCGCCTCCCAGGTGCTGGATACTGGTGTGAGCACTGTGGCTGGCTTAGAAATGACAAGATTTTGGGTTGGGCAAGGATCTTAGGTTCTCACCAAGTGGGGAAACGCTGCTTCAACATACCTATGGGTGACATGCCAGTTACTCTTCCAAATGTTTCCAGTGATAGAGGCCTGGGTAGTTTTCAAAGATCCGAATTCTTTGCTCCTTTGGCTGTCNGCCCTTGTTCTCTCAGTGGCCAGCATGCTCAGTGTCACACTACTCCTTCAAAACATGCTCCCTGTCCCCAGATTAAAGCAGCACTGGTGGTTCTCCTTTGTCTCTGGTCCTACTTACTGTCTTCGTGAATAGTCCAGGTGATGGCAAAGGCTCTCCTAGGACACTTCCTAATTTGTTAAGGTCCCTTGAAGCAATGCTACTTAGAAGTAGATATTTATCTGCTTATCCTGAGTCAAGGGATCAAGNTTCTGTAGGGTGATAGCTTCCTGGAATATGACCTGAGCCATCTCTACTGCAATCTATGTTGGCTTCTACTGCCTTCCTTCTGGAGATATGTCATAGTGTTGATGGGAAGAACACATTAGAGCACAAAACCCTTCCCATCCCNCCTTGATCATAGGCATAAAGGATGGTAGTAGGAAAAGCCGCCAACTCTAACTCTTCCTTGCCTATATTTCACTCAATATGTCTACACCTGTGGTTCGCAACCTGTGGGTCATGACCCCTTTGGTGGTAGAACAACCCTTNCACAGGGGTCCCACATCAGATATTTATATTACAATTCGTAACAGCAGTAAAGTTACAGTTATGAAGTAGCAATGAAATAATTTTATGGTTGGAGGTCTCCAGAACATGAAGAGCTATATTAAAGGGTTACAGCGTTAGGAAGGTTGAGAACCACTGGTCTACACAAAGATTTCTCCATAACAGACATAGATGGCTGTGAATATGAACACCAGCTATGGTGTGAGTACAGTGGGTAAAGGGACACTCCTCCCCCGCAAGGACATGTCCATGGTTATCCCCAGAACTTGGAAGCTGACCTAATTGGGAAATTTGACTTTAAAGATGTCATCAAGTATTGGATCTTGAAACGCGATCATATTGATTACCTGAGTGATCTCTAAATCTAGTACCCTTAGAAGACAGACTCAGAAGAGGAGGCAGTGTGAGGACTTTGCCACAGGCCACATGACCTCTGGACCCATTGAAGCTNGGAGAGGCAGAGGTAGGTTCTCTCTTGCCTACATCCTTCAAAGACAGACTGCGGCCCTGCTGATGTCTTGATTTCAAACCTCTATATACCCTAGAACTGAAATAATAAACAGAGTTGTTTAGAACCTCTGAGTTTACAGTCATCAGCTAAGGTAGTCCTAAGAGACTAACCCAGGAGACTGTGTATTCCTAGAGGTGAATCCCACNGGAATGAGTAAATATGCCCAGTGACCCACTCTAAGCCTTCTCCACATGGCTAAGTGACAGGGTAAACATTTTGAGATGGCGGCCACTGAGACTCCTATATACTTAGGGGTCACAATCCTTCCCCAGTGTAAAAATCTAATAATTTCCTTTTAGCTCACTAATAAGTTATAATGCAGATGTCTTTAGAGGCGACTGTGAAACCAATTTACAAGGGCCTCCAGGGGTCACAGATGGAATGGCTGAGTGTGTGCATACTGTGGAAGATGTCATACANGTATGACCATAATACTTAACGAGGAGTTTGAAAACACAAGGTGACTCATGTGGTAATGGGAGGATTGCATGAGCCTAAGCAGGCAGCATTCAAAAGAGGCCACGTGACTAACAGACTTTAGTCACAAGCAAGTTATACAAATCATCTCAACAGATAGCAATGACACATTTAAACCTCTCATCATGCATATGCTNTTGCCATGCTGTGTGCCAAGAAGCTATTAAAGGGATTCCTGGAGAGCTTCTATTCCGCTGCTGGTGAAGTCTCAGGTCCCTGTGACCAATGCAGCAAACACAAGAAGNCAATCCGAGTCACTGGCAAACAATGGTGGTGTTTAAGTGTACATGTTCCAAACTAAAATTCTTGATGTCATAAAAACAACAAGAAAACCTTCCTAGTTAATTGGGATGGAACTCGTGGCACATATTTCAAGTGCACCAGTCAACCTACAAACAATGACAGGGAATGTGGCTCCCTGGGCAGGGAAGAGGAATTCTTTGAGAGGGCTAGAAGAGGCAGAGAGGGATAAGAAAGGAAAAAAAGAAACAACTATCCTAAAACCTGCATATTTCCATTTGGGAGTCAGCTCATCCCCTCTGTCTGAAGTGGGAACGCCTTTGCTCCTTTCTGTTTGAGGATATAAAATTTTAATTTGTTGTTACTACNTTCAATAAGCAATTTTCTAAAGGTTAGGGGAGATGCTGGTAATAGACATGAATTTTTCTCANGCAATCTTTGAAACAATTGATAGTACATTATGTATTTTCATGCTACACGTGAAGATGTCTCAGCTGAAGAAACAAACTTTGGTCATCCATCCGCCATCCATACATCTGTCATCAACCATCTATCTGTTCATTCACCCCTCCATCCACTATCCAACAACACATCTATCTATCCATTATCCATCCACACATCTATCCATCATTTATCCACATCCATCCACTCATCACCCATACATCCATCTGTCTATCAACCCAGCCTCGTAGCCACCANACATTCCAGCTGTTACAAATGCCAAATAGTGATCACTTTCAGTGACAACACACTCAGCACCNCACTGGGTAACACTGAGTTTTTGGAAACACCAGTTCATAGGAAGTGCTTTCTCCCCTTAAGTATGATTCTGTGTTGCTAAGCAATAGTTCGCTGTGNTATCCTTGTGCCATTGGACACAGAACAAGGAGGAGATGGCGGAGGTGGGAAGTTAGAGGAGACAGCCAACATCCTATGACCCTCATCTCGGCTCCCTGTAGGTCTCTGTACTTATCAGCTCTTATGGTTTTCATATCAATCCTTATTCTTCTGAAACAGTACATGGTTAAAGTCTAATTCATCCAGGAAGAATTACACACAGTCTCCTTCAAATAGTTTTGGAAGGCTCTTGATTGTTTGGGGACACTGTCAGAGGGCTGTCAATTTACCACCCACACAAAAGTGAGTCTGTGCCGCCAGCACACAAATATCAAGAATAGTTCCCTGCTGCCAGGAAGTCCAGAGATACCAAGGTGGGGAGGAGCCATCAGAGAGCCTCTGTAGCCCTGAGCCAAGCAGATCTTGACTCCACCTTAGGTGTGCAGGATTCTAAGAACAGGAGGGGGAAATGCTGTCCCTTTCAATGACCTTGAATCATTGCATCAGAGCAGATGTGTCCTCAGACCACCTTGGAGTGTCTTCTGGTCCCATCCTCTTCCCAAAGTCTAACACATTTCTGCTACTCAAGAGCAAGGGTCTAGTGAACCNGGGACTATGGTGCAGCCGTGAGCCAATGCTGCATGAAGATGCTTGGATCTCATCTTGTACATCACAGATTCCTACACCTGCTGGTCTGTAAAAGACCAGACATCACCCTGGAAGCTACTCTACCCCAGAAGGACAAGGTAGCATGGTCTTGGTTAACAGGCTTTCTTCCAAGCCTATGGTGGTCTTTCCAGGAATGTATCTGTCCAGTCAGTGGCTGTTTCCATCACTATGTCCAGACTGAAGCATGAGCTAAGATGTCTGACTGTAGTTAATGTAACATGTGTCCTGGAATACTATAGCACTTTAACTGAGCACTTAGCATGTGCCAGGTACTTTACACATGACCACTGCAACTGTTTATCACGGGCATCCTGGGTAGCTAAGTATCCCACTTTCCAGGAGATCAGACTGAGGCAAAGATATTAAGTACCTCATNTAGGCTAGTAATTGTGTTGACAGCACCAGGTCTGTCTGGTCCTCACTACCATGCTTTCTTTTCAAGAAAATCACATGGGTACTAGGTTAATATAGTGCCAGGGCCATTCCAAACAGTTTTTAAAAAAATCTGCCCAGGGCATAAAGAAAGCACATGGTAGCAGCACTGGGCTTTGGGCCCAGGCTGTCTAACACCAAACACCAGCTCTCTGTTGTAGGGTAGCAGCACCACTTCACCTGGAATTAAATAAGATCATGGCCTGGGAAGCACTACCCACCTCTGCTCTCCATTACTCGGACCCATGAGTTTAGACGAAGAGTAGTAGCTTCTATTGTAGCGTGCAGGTGGGCTCATCCTTGGTGGGGGGCAAAGAAAGTGATGGGCAAGGAACTTAAAGTCTTCCTTAAAGTCCTCTTCAGCAAGCTGTAGTATGTTCAAGGTTAGAATCCACAGTCCTGGGTTCACTGGACCCTTGCTCTTGAATGGCTGAAATGTGTGATGCTTTGGGAAGGGGGTGGGACCAGAAGCAGCTCCAAAGGGGTCTGAGGACACATCTGCTCTGATGCAATGATTCAAGGTCATTGAAGGGCANAGCATATTCTAATTAAGGGAGTGAGTCCAGTCAAAGGACTTGGGAGTCTCCAACAGAATGGTACACATTACAAATTATCTTTCCCCTCTCACACTGGCCTGGCCAAGTGCTCAGGGAGTCACAGGTAGAAGATGTTTAACCACAAGATTAGAGGGGACCAAGTACCCCAGGCCACTCAAGGTGGTGGTGATGGGTGGTAGCCATAACTGAAAATAGACCATGTTCCCTGCCAAGTCAGATTACAGCAAATGACAATGAAACCTCTCCCAAAAGTCTACAAGGAACTCATACTTTGTGGAGATCTCCAGAGAGCCTTTAGCTGGAGAAAGGAAGGACTAGAGACCACCCCAGAATTTGGTCTGCCAAGGGGGCTGGCAGACACGTGCTGGCTGGCCCAGTGAATGACAGTTCATTCATTCTCCTCCCTCCGGACTGTTGTGTTTCTCCAAACTGTTAACGATGGGGTTAATTACTCACAATTAATTACAGTAATAAGAGCTGGGTTCCCAANAGTTGCAGCCACAGGAGAGCTACGTAGACTCACACAAGTCCTCTAAGCTCCCAGGAAAATTCCTCCAGCAGAGGCAGACCTGGCTTCTATTAGCCCCTGGCTCAGTACCAGGCACTGCTTACTCCAAGCTCTGCCTATGCTCAGAGCCACATTATAGCACATGGTACTTATCACTAACCCTACTGAGGAAGAAATGGAGGTCCAGAGAAATTCAATAATTTGTGAAAGGATGTACAATTTCCCATCACACCTTGTACACACCTGAACCAATGGAGTTGTCATGGGAACTACTCAGGAAACACACATGTAAGTTGTCCAACAAGCTGCCCCTATAACTAGACATTTGACTCTGGTTCCTGCCTTTTTTTTTCTTTCTTATATTGGGGACAATAATATATACAGCTTATATTTCTAAGCAGTCAGACAATGATAAAATGATTTCATTAATCATAAGTCCATTGTTGTAAAAACAACTAATCAACCAGGTGAACCAGAGGGGGTGAAAATCTGCAGAGGTTTGGGGTATCAAAGACAATTTACACCTAGGAAATCCTGGCCATGGGGAATCCTTTCTCACTCTGCTGGCAAACCTCTGAATCCACTGAGAACGTTTGTAAGGCGTGAACAGCAGTCACTCTACAAACATATGAGCTTAGAGGACAATAACAGGCACAAAGGTCAGAGAAGAAAATATGAACTTCCCAGGAGTCAGAGAGAAACTGGCAACAAGAACAAGGTCGAGTCTTAGCAGTAAGAAACAACTTGTTTCAGCTTCTACTCTCAGTTTCGGTTTATATAGACACATTCTTTTAATTTCTAGAGAATTATATACGGGAAAATTTTGTAATAGATTATTCCCTTACAAACCCATCTGCTAACTTAACTCCCGGGAAAGCAACTAACGGAGGACTATGAAAGATCCCTCTCATTTATTTCTCTCTTGGAGTTTCCCAGCTAATTCAGTAAGAAGCTGGCTTAGGAAATGGTCCCTCTGCTCTTGTTAATAACAGGACCTGGTGGAGGGTGGCTCTTGGGGCTGTCGAGAGCCAGGTATGTGATCCAGATTAAGAAAACAAAAATGGGTCCTTGAGATAAAATTACTTTGAAAACAGGTCCTAGCAGAGCAACCACCTCCATATTTATATATCTTTATTTATATTAAAAGCAAGATGCAAACAACAAAAGAGTTCCAACAATTTATAACCCAGACCTGGCGTTAACATTCTTGTGGCCTTGGAGGGGTAATCTTTACTTTAACCAAAGGTCAGCAGGCAGCCTATCTGGCCTGAAGGTAAACAGTTCTAATCCAGCCTGCTAAATGTTTTCCACAAGCAAAGGAAACTGCAGGCTTTTTTGAAGGTTAAAAGAAAAGGGCTTATAATAGGAAAGCAGAATTTACCAACTTCAGGACNCGCTGTTGTACACAACACAACATAGCCTAGGAAAGTATTACAGAAGCATGAGATGAATGCAGAAAGCAAGGAAAAAAAATAAGACAATCTGAATTTGGTGAGTGTCCCTAGCCCCCCCCCCAAAACAGGCTGAACTGGTCTTCACATTTGAACTAAGTTTCAAAAACCACCTCACCTTCCTTTTCCCCAGGGTTTTAAAAAGAATCAGATAACTTCACCGACTCGCAGAGGCTCGATCAATAAGGAAACAAAAATGGTTAAATATCTGTCCAGAGGCAACGTTAT
>LZPO01055116.1:126181-142207 GCA_001675575.1 Neotoma lepida
AAGATTTGCAATATCTTGGATTTGTCCCCCAAATGCCTTTCTGAATCGCATCCATTTGAGTCCCTAGCGTTTTTCTGTTGCAATATAACAAACTGGAGGTGACATTCCTAGTGTACTTTTTGAAAATCTAAATCTGATGCCGGTCGGCATCCTTTTCTGTGCCCCCTCACTGCCCCCAGCACTGTAATAGTATATTCTAGGCATTGGTAAAACTTCAGTCATTCCCACCGCTGTCTGCTTGTCACATGGTGGTTACAGTTCACCGTAGGCCTGCAATTAGGAGCACTTTAAGTGATTCAGGTTAGAATGATCGCGCCTTACTAAGGGGATGTTGTCCGCGGGGAGAGCCGGGGAGGAGGAGTCAAGGTTATTTTGGTCCCAAGCTTGGTGTGTGACCCTGGACAAGTCATGGTTGCTTCAGCTTTTCCAGCAGGAAAGAGAGGCTAATGGCANGACTCAGCTGGCACCTGAGTGGCAACAATGAGGAATCCTGCCTGCNGGTTAAGGCCTGTGGCATCCGTGCCCAGCGCAGTGAACAACNCCGGTCAGCCTGCTGAATTGCTNTGTGTGCCTATGGCTNGCGGCCAGCCTCCCTCCCCAATTTATTCACTCTCCGGAATGTGCTACCTGGGGACACGGGGGAGTTCTCCTCCTGGGCTGGTCCAGGCAGACTTTTGTCCCTTAAACAAAACACCTACTGAAAGTCCTTCCCCCTTCTGATCTCGAAACTGTGGGCTTCACCTGTTCTAATACCTGACTGCTTAGCAGGGGTTTGTTGGGCTGGGCTGGGGGAGGGTTGGAGGAAGAAAAGGAAAACAGGCACCCCATCCCCCGAGTGTCCACACTGTCACTCAGTACCCTGTAAAGGGAAGGGGAGGAGAAGAGAGACGAAATCTAGTCTAAGAGACAACTTCAAAAGACTATGCTCATCGCAGACAGGCCTGAACTGCCTCCCCCACCTGGGACCCAGGTACTCTTTCAGCTGCGTGGGAAGCGTAAAACAAACACAAAAGCAACGCTTCACGACTTTATCCAATAGCAACGCTTCACGACTTTATCCAATAGCAACTAAGTACAGGTGTGGCCACCCTGTACTAGTAAAAGCAAAACAATAGAAATAGGAGGTATAAATGAAGGCAGCCGAACCTTCCACGTGCAGATTTTTCCGGGGGAGGGGTGGTAATCATCCCACCAAGACAAAGGCTTCTCTTTCCTGAGACAAGGTGTCCCCAGGGATAGGAGGAGACCGGGCTAGCCCAGCTGAATCAGGCGGAAGGCCACGCCCCTGGCTGAGTCCCGCCCTCTGTGTGCTGTCAATCAGGCCTCACCTTGCCCAAGGAATTGGCTCTGATTTGGTGAGGCAGTTCCTGGCACTGGGCCCCTGGGCCGAGGAGCAGGAGAAATATATTTGCATAAAATGTGCAATAAAACGTACGGGCATAGAACTTCGCGGAAGGCCTCTCTTAGACTGTGGGAATTTTTCTTGCTGTATTCACAAACATACCCGCCCCCCTGCATGTATGGCCTGGTGAAAGAAAAAGGAGAGAAGGGACATAGAAAAAGTGAATACGCATTAAACTGGGAGCGGAGCTAAGGCCCAGGTGCCGTGTGTGAGAAACTCCTGGCTATTTCATATAGTCAGCCAAGCCAAGTGAAGGGCTTTTCTATGCAGCTGGGTGTAGCGTATCCTTTAAAGACTAAAACCAAGTTCAGTAGGAACTCCACTGTCCCGTTCAGGCTGTTGGCAGTGTTTGAGCCAAGCCTTAGATTCTGAGGCACCAGAGAAAAAGTGGAAATGATAACCACAAAAGCGAACACTGAGAGAGTAGTGCCAGGTGCTACTTACCATCCCAAGCACTTTATACCACAACTCCTTAAGTCAGCTCCTAACTAACGCTATTCACAGGGAACAGGCCCTGTCTCTTGGGCACATCTAGATGTGTATAAGAGACAGCCATCCCAAGCACTTTATACCACAACTCCTTAAGTCAGCTCCTAACTAACGCTATTCACAGGGAACAGGCCGGGGAACCTGGGCACAGAGAATCGAGGAACTTGGCTCATGCAGCAAGTGACAGGGCCAGAGCAGTTTGTAACCAGGGCCTCTCTAAACCGTGGAAAGAAATCAGGGAGATTCTAATTGTATGCTCACTGGGTGAGGTCCTAAATGTCAGTTTAGCTCTCTCTCTCTCTCCTCACTCTCCCTCCTCATCTCCCCATCTCCCTCTACATAGGGTCTCTAGCTCAGGGTGATCTTAAACTCGCTATACACATGAGGATGACCTTGGCTTTGGACCCTTCTGCCTCCATCTCCTGAGTGCTGGGGTTCGAACCCAGGGCTTCCAGAATGTGAGACAAGCATTGTACAACTGAGCTGTATTCCCAGCCCTGCCTACGCCACACATTTTGAGACAGGATCTCAGGTAGCGCAGGCTGACCCAGGTTGCTCCTCCTGCCTTCACTTTGAAANTGCCAGGCTGACCTCAGCTCCTTACCTAAGCAATATTCTGAAGGAAGAGACTGGTAGCAGCAAGACTGTGGACTAAGAACTTCAGCTGTAAATTAACAACCTGGTTTCTAGACAAAACATACAGGTGTAAGATATATATTCTTATGCATGCATATATATGGATATATACATCTATGAAAGGCACCAGGAAACCATACTACTTCTGGGGTGTTCTTGAACTTATCTTTTGGAGACCTATCAAACCAAACCCAAGAATGAAAGAGCTTGAGGGGCCCCTTGAGAATGACAAATGATTCCCAATGACATCTTCCATGGTCATTTCTAGCAACAAACTCTTTGAAAACCTAGTCAGCTCTGCATACAGTTGAATAAANTGAGATAATGTCAGAGTAAGTTGCATCACTGCCAAGGTGAGTAGTTTGGACCAGAGTTAACAAATAAAAGATACACACTGCTTCTCTCTTCCCCAACCATTCTCACTGGCATTGCTAAAGGGCTAACGTGCTCTGGAGCTCAAAGGTGTCACACAGGACTGTCACAAACTGTACCAGGCTTTTTCTTTTGGGCCACCAACCAGATCCTAAATCATGACACAGAGACTTCTTATTAGTTTTGAATGCTTGCCTTAGCTTAGCTCTTTTTTGGCTAGCTCTTTTAACTTAAATTAACCTGTTTAATCTACCTTTTGCCTCGGGTATTATTACCTTTCTTCTGTATATCTTACTTCCACTGCTTCTCATGTCTAGCTGACTGGTGGCTGCTTTGTTCTCTCCTTCTCCTTCTTCCCTTGTTTCTCCTTTTTTTTTTGAGCCTACATTTCTCCTCCTATTTATTCTCTCTGCCTGCCAGCCCCTCCTATCCTTTCTTTGCCTGGCTATTGGCCATTCAGCTTTTCATTAGACCAATCAGGTGTCTTAGGCAGGCAAGATGAAACAAATGCAACACATCTTTACATAATTAAACAAATGCAGCAAAAACAAAAGTAACAAATCTTTACAGAGTTAAATAATCTGCAGCATAAACAGATGTAACATGTCTTTGAGTTCAGCTGTGCTAGTTTACAAAGGCTTACCACAGCTAGACTTGTTGATTGTGATGTTCTCTCATAGGAGGAGGGGTGGGGGAGTGATCAACCTCTCCTCCTAGCCAGTTGTATGCAATTCTGCCCTAATTGCATGTGACACCAGGGAGGGGCTAGAAGGACATAGGCTGGAAAGGTCTAGGGAGGGTGACTCCCATCTATTGGTCCATTGGGAAGTCCTCATCCATGCTGGTCCCTTCTAGTGTGGCTGCTTCAAGGCCACCCACCCTCCTGCCCATAACCCCCACAGACCTGTAAGTAAGCCTAAGAAACACAAATGCATTGGTCCCAGAGTGATATTTGGTGGAATCACACCTCAGTTTGCCATTGGGACCTTTCNGGGGAGCGATAGCTTTGTTTACATCTCCCTAAGGGAAGAAATTGTAACAACAGCTTGGAATATACCAATTCTACCTCCAGGTACACTAGTAGTTGATGTTAACCCTCCTGCCTCAAGAACAAATCATTTCTAGACCTACTTTGACAGCAAACAAGAGGAAGGGCTGGTTGGTGTTGCCGGGGCTATTGAGAAAAGCTTCATGACAAAAGACACATGAATAGGACCTGGAAGGAGAGATGGGGACAATNCATAGGGCTGGAGGCAAGAATGATAGGATATAGGCTGTGTATGGTAAGGACATGTGTGGAAGGACAGAAGTACAAGAAGATGTTCACAGAGGATCCACCGGACAGATGAGATGGGGCCAGATGAGGAAGGAAGACTGGCTGGTAGGTAGAGGTGAATCTTTAAGAATGGCAGTCTTCTCAAGTGTTGGGCTACTACTTTATGGCTTCCTTGTCTTTGGGAGCTGGCCTCTTCTGTTGTGACTAGATCCTGGAAAGTTTATTTTCTGCAGAGGCAGGTGGGAAGCATTAGGAAGCCCACAGAACTCAAGGCTAGGCCTTTCCTAGTTCCTCGGCCAGCTCACGTGGGCTTTGTGATTCGATTGAACTCTTATCTGTCTTGACAGAGCAATGTATGCAGGAGGGGAGGTCTGTTCTCCAAGCTCTTCTTGATCCCCACAATGAAGGCTGGCGTTCTCAAGGCTTCCTCGTGGCAATGAACCTATGGCTAAACTATTCCTTCTGATTCAGAAGAATTACTCTGCCCCTGTTTGCACCCTTATTTTACCCCCAGCATATTTGTGGGGTTTTCTAAGATGGCAGAATGCCACAATAAGGAACAGATTTCATCTGATTTTAATAAAATCATCTTTAGAAAAAGCCTCAGCTACGTAATTTCTGAAGGTATTCTGCATCATAAACTGAAATTGTTCTATATACATTACATCACATTGGCCTTGTTTTTTTTTTTTTTTTTTTTTAAACTAGCTCAGCTCCAAGTCTTCCGTTAGCTAAGTACAAGTGCTTAACATGATGTGGATAAGCTGATCTCCACAGGGCAATTCTGGGGAATAGCAGTAGAGGTTGAGGCTTTGGGNCTCTGTAATGTGGGAGACATCCCATCTCACTCCCCACCCAGCCATGTGCTGCCTACTTTGCAGACGTTCCACTTGGTGCCCCACGCACATCATAAGAAACACTTATCTTCTGGTTCACTTGGTTTTTGCAGGGAGATGGAAGGTCTCAGAGAAGTTATAATTACATCCATTATTTATGAGGACGCACATTTTGTGAAAGTTTACTATGCAAATTGTAGCCAGCACACTTTCATTGAGCAAAAGGAAAACAATGACCATGTTCTGACTGTTCTCTTTGCCATTGTCAAAAGTGTAAAGCCTGTGATAACTATACTTCCATGGTTACGTGGTCCCATCCTACCACAAGCCATGTGAGTTCTTTTCCAGTGACTTTGGTGGTGGTTACTACTTGGAAGTTGGTCATGCCTCTTTCTTTCTTGGTTACTTCATGCTTTGTTGTTGCTGTTCTTGTTTTGAGATGGTCTCACTACACAGTCCATAGTGGTCTGGAACTCCCAGGCCTCCAGGCTCAGCCACCACCTGCTGGAATCACAGGCGCGAACCACTACGCTTCTTCATTCTTCAGCTGGCCCAAGTCCATGTGCCAAAAGTTGCAAAGGTTTCTTCCTTTAACCTTGACCTCCATCTGAGGACCTCCACATTTTTGCAGAGGACCCATTTGGTATCCTTGACATCTCTACTACAGCAATGACATTTGTATCCCCCCTTCTAGAATTGCCCATTCTCAGGCTTACCCCTTGGAGCTCTTTATCAGCCTGTCTGTGAAAGCTGTACCACATCTTAGTTCTTTCTATGCACAAAGCAGCAGCTGTTCCCTACTTCCTGTTAGAGGAGACAGCATGTTCATTCATGGCCTTGTTACCACAGGAAAAGAATTTCCCAAAGCACTCTCATCCACCATATTCCATCTTTTTCTCACTCTGCCCCTTGAGAGTCTCCGAATGGTCCCCTGGGAAAGAGCAGTAAGTTGGTTCACTTCTGCTCTTCCTCTGCCTTGGAGGGAGCCCATGTTCTCCTGCGTTGCCCTGTGCCCCAAGTTTTTCCTGTTTATGAATCTGCCATACCCAAGTCTGCCCAGCTGGGTACCTTCTAGTATGGTCTCTCCAGTTCTAGATTTAGCCTCTGATTTAGTCTTTATCATTTCAAAAGTGGCATATTAGTTTCCATAATGACTTCACTTTTTTCTTATTTTTCTGAACACTAGTGGAAAAGAGGGTCATTGTTTAATGGGGTGTCCCTAATACGTGCCAAAACCTGATTGTTTGTGGTTCCCATAGCAACCTGTTTCTCTTTTGTTTAGGCTCTTGTCAGTGCTTGCCGTCCTAACTGTTCGCTTGGCACTGTCTTCACTGGCATGATGCACCTATGTCACGGTACGGAGCCCTGGCAGAATCCCATATGCTAACTAACTTGTACTTGACATGCAAAAGCGAAGCCTGAGAAACTTGCCCAACATGTCCCGATGGTTGCAGACAGATCCACAACTGCATGGAAAGCTATCTGGAGTATCACTGTGGGGATCCCTGAGGAATTTCTTTCCATGGAACCTTTTCTGACTTCTCCAAGCAGATACTTGTGTGCGCTCTCTACAAGTTCTACTTCAGTACTTTACAGCTTGTAGTGTTTAGAGTGTCTCCTCTAAAAGTGGCAAAGTATGCAATGAGACTTTTCCGATAAGCCCAGGGCTCAGCCCACAGTCTGGAAGGAGCCTATGAAGCCTTCTGTACATTTCATTTTAAAGATCAAAAGAGACCAGGAAAGAGATGAAAGGGGCACACATTGCCAAGGTGAATCCCGAATCAGTCCTTCCTTTCCCCATAAGCTTTGGGGAGTTTTCTATCACATTTAATTTGCACAGCAGTGGACAACAATCTAAGCATTCGTTATCCACTCATCCACCATTTATATAACACATTTGCTGAGTGCTTTCCATATGGTAGTCTAAGAGAAGGGCTCCCTACTTTATGTATTTACAATCAGTGGGGAATCAGAGTTAAAACAGAATGCAAGGTAGAAATATTCCTAAAGAAGAATGCTATAGATGTAGTTACCCAAGAGAAGGAGGCTATCTTGAGCTAATTGAAAGGCTCCAAGTTCTATGCCATTAAACAGCAGAGCTAGCCGTGGAGTGCAGTCTGTAGTTCCTGTGGTAACCTCAGACCTCAGCAATCACCTTGGTCCAGATTGTGTGTGTCACCAGATGACCTAAACCTCTTCTAGCNTTTTCCTCTGGCCTAATGTGAGAAGTGGGTGCTCTGAGTGCATAGACAGACCAGCCATGTCTCAATTAAAGCCTCGGTCTCATGGNCACAGTCAGGGCTGGCTGGTACCCAGACTAGAATGCGGGAAAGATCGGGGTTCTGCCAGTGACAGTACCATCTGTAGACACTGAGATGAACTTCAATTCCTTTAAGGTGGTGTTGGCAGCTTAGCAGGCCTTTTTAAAAAAGATCCTACTTCAAACCTCAGCTTTTAAAGTATTGTGTAACTTACATGTCTCTTGATTGTGTTTATGTATGTTCAGTCCTCAGTGAAAAAGAACAAATTGTCATTTGCCTCACCTCAACCCTCTGTGNACTTGTTGGCTTGGTGCTGTCTATGAAATGCCTCTTTCTGGACGTAGGAGACCAAATTCTTCAAACTTTTTCCCAAGGGAGTTTAAAATTCATAATCACCAAGTGACTTAAGGACACACACACACAGATGTTCTGCTGGGGGAATATAGTAGAAAGGGCAAACGTAAGAAAGGAATTGTGTTGACAGTCAGGTGGGGTGTGTAAAGTCCCAGAGGAGCCAAATTCCTAGGTGGAGAAGTGTTTTCCTTCCCAGTGAACTTCCACTTCCATCCAACAAAGGGGAGGTCCTCTAAAGCAGGGACCATAGTCCAGGAGCTGTCCCCTGCACCTTCCAAGTCAGACTAAGAAAGTCACCATGAAAACCACTCACCATCAATGGAGAGGCAGCCTTGGTCAGATTCTGAGCATCAGGGTCTCCAAAACAGGGAAACTCACTTGACTTCTCTCAAATCCTGAATGTGAAGACAGTCCCTTTCAGTTTGCTCAGAGAACTTGGACTGAGTGTCTGATCTCCTAGGATCTTCTTGCAGCTGAATTCCCTATGGGTACCTTGTCACTAATCCACAGTGAGGTAGCTGGAGCCAACAAGATTGGGCTTNCTGGGAAGCCACAAGCCACGGTGCCTTGGAGTGTCAGGTACNGAACTGGATGACGTGGAGGGAGNACCTGTNCNTGTCCACTTCTGGTGACTCTGGCCCTAGGTGTAGCCATCTCCTCTCCATGTGGAGGCTGAACGTCCATCCAGAGTTCAGCTGAGTAATGAGCGCTTTCCCCCTGCTGTCCTTTGTCCATTATAAGAGTATAGGGTGCCATTGTGAAACTTCTCTGAAGTCTCCCATTCCTAACTAGTCCAATTAACACGCCGTTGGAAATGTGGACTTCAGCTGTAATCNAGGAACCAAATGACAGGCAAGAGCAGGAACTTGTTCCTTTGGGATATGAGAATGTCGAAGAAGAGACCTGTGTGTTGTGTTCAAATCTACTTAGCTCATCCTGGTGAGTTGCATGGAGGGTTAAGAGCTGGGGATGTGTTATTAGCCAGTCTGGGTGCTTAGAGGCCCCAGATCTCAAAGTTCCCTGTTTGTGATGTCTTAATTTGAGCCTTTGACAGTATCAGTATCTGCTATCAGCCCAGCTGGCCAGACTGGTTTTTCTAGTAGCCCTAAGATAACGAGGTCCCCTTCTGACTCACTTTCTCTTAGTCTTTCAAGGAGACAGACTAGAAGTATAGCCTTGACAAGTCAAGCTACTGGTGTGCTCGCATTCCTANACTGGGTGACTTCCACTAAAATACCTCCCAGGGAGACCAGCCTTATAAGTGATTAGCCTGTTCCTGGACTAACACTATTTCCCAGCCACCCACCCATCACTCACAGCGGCTGTGACAACTGCAGGAATGTGGCAGTAAGATGGTATCCTGGGGATTTTGTTTTTGATGCTATTTGGCCGCTAGTTTGGGGACAGGGTGAACAGCAGTTGTGCAAAAGGACNTGTCTCTGCCACGAGGGCCAAGTGTACTATCACCTACCTGGTGATGTAGGGAGAAGATCCATGATGCTGGTTTCCCTTCAGTTTGTCTCAAAGAATGTCTTTTTTAGGATAAAGGCCCCACATGTCAGAGGTTACCAACATATCAGTGCCAAGCTGCCAGTCACCCAAAAGCCACATTCTCCCAACCGGTTATCATGATTTCTACTTGCCCCCACACAAATTATCCACTTTGTAGAATCAATAGCTATCTACCCTCAAATCTCAAATGACTCATCTCCTATCAGCACCACTGAAGTTCTCTGCTAAATGTGCAGATCACTAGAAGTTTGTACATATCTCTGGACAAGAAACAAGTGCCTTTGTGCATATCTCTCGTCAAGAAACAAGTGCCATAGTCAAGCCAGGTCACTGAAAACAGTTAACAAATGGGACTTTTTCCAAAGTGACATTCAGGATACAGAATAACCCCAGAGAAAGGGCTGAGTTAGGTGATAGTAACTGTGTGCCCCAGGAGTGGGTTGGGTACAGACTTTGCTGTGCATTTGAAAACAAATTGATGCCAGTTAGCAGGACTGTGTGGTAGGCAGGCTAGATATGAACCCACAGAGTTGCGCTGCACCCGAACTGTCTTCCCTTGGAAATAATCACATGGGATTCCATAGAAAGGTAACATGGTTTCTCATTAAGAAGTTTTAGGAATCTACAGTAGGGTGGTAAGAATGAGAAATGGAAAAATAGAAGTGAGGACCCACTGGTATACACATCCAAAGTGTCAGGTCTGAAGTTGCCCACTGCAGTGAGGACCATGGAGCCAAAGGTAGCAAGAGAGCTCTGCCGCCTGTGACTTGACACTCCCAGGATCAACCAGCTGGTCCGGAACTGGAAATGTTGGCTTTAACATTAGTCCTATGAGTAACAGGTGCCCAGAAGAGATTAAATATGCAAGGACTTGATTAGGAAGAGGGGCATGGGGGAGGGGCTGGAAAGGCTGGATAGCTGTCAGACTGCATCGCAAAGCTAACAACGCCAGTGAAGGAGAAACAGGAAAGGCTGGTGAAAGTGTGCTCGGGACAAAGGGCTGTCATATCTATCAGTGACAGGTCCTATCTCCCTATTTTAAGACAAAATCAATAGACTTGAAATCCAAGGAAGTTGACAAAGGAAGTGTGGAACTAACCGTACTTTTAAGGCTAGAGAAGGATGTGAGTCTCATGGACCATCATCCAGCAACTCTCAAGTCCCCATTTCTTTTCCTGTAAGAAAACTTTCCAAGCATAAAAATTATAAAATTAAATGATGCTCTGAGCCATGAGGTTGCTAATGACTGATGAAGTTTCTATAGGGAGGAACACCACAATGGCGTAGTGTTTAGACCAAAAANGAGCCAATCGAGTCCTGATGGCCACGGGTTGTGCAGGACTCCAAGGAGCTATGGGGCTGCCTGAGGATCAGAGGATCCTNGCTGCGTTTGAGACTGACTCTTTTTTCTACTCATCATGCCTAGCAGATGGAGAAATGACTTCATGACATAAATGCACAAATGAACAAGATATATCTAGGGAAGGGAAAGAGAAAAGAGGATTTGGATACAAAATGATATGAATTATTGGCGTTGGGTTGTAGGCAGAGTATATGAACCCCAGAGGGCTGCACTACACCTTTACTTTTGAACTCTGTTCTGATTGGTTGATGCTCTAATGATTGCTGCACCTGCAGACCTGGACTATCAAATTGGCCTGGAATATTTGGAGCTGGTTTTTCAAATGGAAATCAACTTATTTCTGATGGCCATTCCCCCNTTATTATATCCTCCAATCATATGAACAATTCTTGTAGATAGAAGTGGACAAGGGGAGCTGCCAAAAGCAATTTGTCAAGCTAGGTATGTTTACGTGAGGAGCTGAGACAGGNGGATTACTNTGAATTTAAATCCGGCCTGGATTGTGTTGTGAATTCCAGGTCNGCCTNTGCTATACAACTAGTCCTTCTCCCTCTCTCCCTCTTGTCCCCATGCTCAAAAAAAGGAAAAGNAAAGAAAAAAATTCAGCTTATTGTTGTATGAACTTGTTGGAGACTGATTTACCAAATGGACAGTTTATTTANTTGGAATTGCTGCTGATTTAGATCAGTCCATCATAGGAAAGAATTCCTGCTATTGTTTTCTCACTGCCCTGTGAAACTATGCTCGCAGCTAAAGGTGGCACATTCCTTACTCTCCTTATTCTCTGACCACAAGAAAGTGTTTATTCCTTCCTTAAGTTTGAGGAAACACTGAACTAAGACTGAAGGAAAATCAACCCGACATGTCATAAGTGCTTAGCCTCACACGATGCTTGAGGCAAAGGATACTCTGGAGGGAAATGGAGAGAGCGCCAGGGTTTAAAACCAGGTGCAGAAGATACAGAGGGAGTGGATCCCATGTAGAGGCAGGAAGACAAGAGGAAGCCCAGGAACTCACTAACAGCAGAGTGACGGCTGAGTTCTCCCAGGTGGTGGTACTGAGTTCAGGCCAAGCATTTTCTTTGTTTTGTTTTAAAATCTTTATTGTTGTTATTTTATTTCATGTGTAAGAGTACGTTGCTTTTATGTATATCTGTGTACTGTGTACATGTCTGGTGCCCACAGAGGCCAGAATTGGGCATCAGATCCTCAGGACTGGAGTTAGAAATGGTTGTGAGCAGCCATGTGGGTCCTGGGAATTGACTTTGGGTCTTTCAAAGAGTGCACAAGGGCAGAGCTGACATCTGAAATATGCTTGGGTTCTGTTTGGCTCCTACAGCTGAAAAGGCATGATGATATTAGTTACAAGTCAGACACAGATTTAGTTGTCACATTTCTGGATTGCTCCTGGGTGGGCTGTCAGGTCACAGGCTACAGTTCCATGAGGGTGCTGGGGCAAGAAACTGGAAGTCCTGTGCTCACAGAATCTTCAGAGCAATANGCTGTCTCACAAGTGTCAGAACTGCGGTTCTAGAGGGAGTTCAATTCCCAGCTCCTGCTTGTCAGCTCACAGCCCATAGGTAGCTCCAGTTCCAGGGGGATCTGATGCCCTCTTCTGGCCTCCTCAAGAACTGCACACACATTGTGCATAGACATACAGGCAAGCAAAATGTCCATACACAAAAACAAAGTAAATCTTAAAAAACAAAGCATCTCACATCAGGAGTGCCTGGGTTTCTGACAAAGAGTGTAAGCTTTTGCACAGCACTAACTCNGCCCACCCTCTCCTGGGGCACACACTTACTATCATCTGGCTCTGTGTGTTTCCTTGGAGTAATTCTTTATCCTGAATGCCAGTTTGGAAATGGGTGTGGCCCCCTTGGTTTTCAGTGACCTGGCTTGATTACGGCACTTGTTTCTTGCCCAAAATTTCTTCAACTTCTGATGACTTGCACACTCAGGAGAGCACTTCAGAATACAGGAGACACAATATAAAGTCACAGCAAGATCTGGGGACCCCATTACCATGGAAAGGGGCTCTAAGCCAGTCAGGGACAATGCTGAGAACTGACCTGGCACAATTTCTCCATATTTCAGTTATTAAAGGGATTGCAAGGCCCAGAGTTAAAGGGATGGAAATAGATGTGGCCCAGTCACACTGCAAAATATATGGGATGAGAGTTGTTACACTGTGGCAGCCAGTTTGGGAAAATAAGTCTGTTGAGACACACTTTTAATGCCTATCATTTTAAATTAAATAAATTTAAGATATGCAGTGTGATATTTTGATATACATAGACAGGCACATTACTACAGCCAATCGATTAACATACTTACCACCTTATTTTGGATAAGTGANTGTGTGATGAATACCTAAAATATACTACTCTCAGCACATTTCCAGCACACAGCACTACAGTCTGTATGCCCCACACTGGATCTCTAAAGTTACCCATGCTACATAACTTAGTAGCTTTGACCTACATCTCTCCAGCTACCTCCCGTGTTTCTATGTATCCAAGCCCCTGGTCTCGGCCTCCCAACATCTGTGAAGATAAGGCTGACCCAGCTGAAGTCTTTATTTTAGTGGACGCGCCAGTGTAATACAATAGCCCCTTCCTATGGTTCTGATACAGAAAAATTTTCATCATTTATTATGCATCTGCAGAGAACTTTTAAAGACTGACATGGTTATAAACAAAACTTCAGCAAACTCAAGGGGTAAAGGCATTATAGTTTACATTATCTTCTGACCTCCATGAGCACCTTCATACACGTGCAGACAGACACACACCAACACACAACTACACACAAATAAAAAACTTTAAAAAGAGTGGCTGGAGATATGGGTCAGCTGTTACGAGTATATACTGTTCTTGCAGAGGACCAGGGTTCTGTTCCGAGCACCCACATTGGATGGGACCTGTCACTCTAGTTCCAAGGAGATCTGACACCTCTGGCCTTTTAGGGCACCCACACTCACTTGAAAATGCACACATACACACACACCACAGGCACACACCCCACACATAGACACGCACACANATATACCCCACACAGGCATGCACACACACACATACACACACCCCACACACAGGCACACACACACACACATCACACAGGCACACATACATACACACCATACACACACACACACACACACACACACACACACACACACACAATAAATCTTTAAAAATAGCTAATAAAGAAAGCCTAAATAAAACTTTTTAAAAAGTAATAGAACATACAACTAAATTTAAAATTTTGTATAAAAATGTCTGCACAGTCTTCATTGACTATGAGCAGGTCTGGGTTATTAAAAAGACAAAAAGAAACGAAGGAGGATCAAGAAGCAGAAAGTACCGGGTGGTGGTGCACACCTTTAATTCCAGCACTCAGGATGCAGAGGCAGGNGGATCTCCCTGAGTTAGAGGACAACCTGGTCTACAAAGTGAGTTCCAGGACAGCCAGGGCTACACAGAGTAATCCTGTCTGGAAAAACCAAATAATAATAATAAAGAAAGAAGAAAAGAAGCAGAAAGAGCGGACATTAAAATGACTAAAAGCATTAAAAGATAATACAATTTAAAATTCTATAGCAACAAATTTGAAAATGGGGGTAATCACTGGAAAAGATGAGTGAAAATATCTATTTGTGCAGATGATATGATTGTAAACCAAGAAACCCCTAAGGACTCATCCAAACCCCTCAGAATTACAAGAATCTTTTAAGGCAGATGGATCCAAAATAATTTGAAAACATCATTATTTCTTCTCTAGGAAGTAAAATAGGGATGAAAAAATACTCTCAAAATAGTGACAAACAATAATTATTCCATGCTAAATACTTAGAGATGTAATGGAANGATGATACTCAAGCCATGGAAAGATGAGTCGTGATGGCGAGTGGAAAGACTTCCGTTTGTGACTGTATTTTACCGTAATGACAAAATGGATTTTTTTTTTGCCTATTTTTTTTCTGGTAATTGGATAAGTGATCTAAAACTTTTAGAGGAAAATCTAAATTCCAAGAGAAAGGCATATCATTTTGGAAAAATAACTAGAGACAGGGCAGGTGACTTTCTCAATGGTNACTGGAACCTGGGCAGCCAAGTTATCCACCTTAGTGTCCTGGCTTCTGATTGTACTGCATTTTCAGTGACATAGTTCAAATGTGTGAGTGAATAATAAACGTAGTAANGCGGAACTCTTTGGAGAAAATCNAGTATGTAGCATGGTGCCATGCAGAGACAGGAAAACCTTCCTAATCTATCTTCCTTCCAAGTCAAAACCTCCAGGAGGGAAGACAGATACAGTGGACTGTAAATTACAATATCTTAAGACAAAGGAAGCATGAAAGGACCATAGTTAGAGAAAGATCCAGTTAGAGAATATGCCACACAACATGCTTAGCTTTTTAGAATATGATGACTCACCATAATTTGACAAAAGGAACATGAGAAGAGCAAGACACATGCATGGGCCACTTGTGTAATGGCCAAGAAACAAGGACAGCTCTTCGGAGTCCCTAAGGGTGAAAAGACTACAAACCCACTAATGGGGAGGTCAGGCTTTCTGCCCATGAGGTCAGGTCNGCTATGATATAAAGAGTCTGTAATTATGTTTTGTGCTGGCAAAGTCATGAGGGAGGGAGCATGGTCACACAGCGTGGATGGAATGAGAAATGTGATGTCCTCTTAGAGACCCAGTAGTATCTATGGAAAGTTTAAGATGGACACACTTTCAGCTGGCCTGGTGGCACCAGGTTACATCACCCGGTACTTGGGAGGCTGGAGGCTGGACTGCAAATTCAAGGGCTATCTGGGATAGAGAGAAAATTCGAAACTTTGGGAGACTCTGTCTCAGAAATAAAACAGGGGATAGGGACACAACTCGGTGGTGCAGCCCTTGTCTGGCTGCACAGGACCCTAGATTCAATATCCAGCCAACCAACCACACACAGAACAACAACAAAATACAGAAAGAAAAACCAAACTAAAACCAANCAAACAAACAAATCCCCTTCCAGGCAGCAGTCCCTTCCCAGAACCTCTCCAATGGGAGATAAAATCACCAGAATATAGTGTGTTTTTCATTATTTGTTTTTCATGTTTGTTTCTGTGTGAATTGTTGTGTAAAAGTTAGGAAGTATTTCTAGGACTAGGGGCATGGCTAAATAAATTATGGCCTACCCCTGAGATGGTGCAACACAGTCACCAAGAAGAATGGATAAGAGTTGTGCTGGCCAGCAAGAAGGACTTCAGAAGGCATTGTTGACGGAGCCAAGCAGATTACAAGGGGTGGTGTATCACATGGCTGGTTTATTTTTATAAAATAAACAATGATCAAAAAGCACCTTGTGTGTCTGTGTGTATGTGTCCACACATAACTGTAGAGCCGTGGGAAAACAGGGACGACACTAAACAGACAATAGTGAGGGTGGTTTGGAAGTTGATATGTGTGATGGAGAAAGGAGGAGTTGAGACAAAAGCAAATATTAGAAAAGCAAACCAAAGGCACCCA
>LZPO01055116.1:174549-184912 GCA_001675575.1 Neotoma lepida
TTCCATAGACTTGCCAGCAGTCCAATCTGATGGAGACATTTTCTCAACCAAACTTTCCTCTTTCCAAATGAGCCTAGAGCCAAAAAATCCCTAACCAACATACCCAGCTAAACACCAAAACATGGCATGTCTAGGAGTGTGCTATTCCAAATCTGGCTTTTCCTATCAGTTGGCTTGAGCTCTTCTGTGAGCTGCTGACAGCTTTGATGGGTAAAACTTTTGCTTCAGTAAATGCTTTGGGAACAGAGTTCCAAAGAGAAACTCCAGCCCTTTTTTAGTGATTCAAGATGGCTCTAGGCTTACATGATGTCAGATACAGACCAAGAGTGGAGCTGTGAGACGAGAACTCTGAGGGCTTGCGTGTGAAAACTCCAAGGAAACAAGAGTCTTGTGACCTCAGTTTCTTNAAAACACAGAATTGTTCTTGCAATGTGCTCTCATGCTCCTCCCAGGTGTAGCAGATAAGAGTGAGTTTACTTCAGATTGTTCATTACAACTGGATATTGTTATTTGTTTATATGCCTCTATGGAAAAACATATTTTTGCCACATACAGCTTGTGTATAGTGTGTGACTTGTCCCTGTGATTGGACACTTTACTCACGTGACTCCTCTTAACTCTCGGAGTATAAATTGTCTGATGCTTTAAATAAAGTTGGCAACCGCAGGAGACTTTAGTCCACCTCATTTATCGGCCCCAGTCTCCCAGGTCCCACTGCCCATTAGAGCAGTAAACAAAATGGCACATAATAACCCAGGTACACTCTCCTTATTCCCAGGTGACACTGNAGGCTGCTGTGACTTCTGCTTATAAACAAGAAAGCCATGACTAATGACTGCTTTGTCCTTTTGCCTATGGGAACCTATCTGCTAGCAGATTCTTTTGGTAAGTAGCCCATGGAATGGCTGACACTAAGTTCCTATTTTGAGAAGGAAAAATCAGCACATGTATTCACAGCCTAAGGTCAATTCTTTACTTTTCTATATATGTCCTCATCTTTACCTCCAATTGTGAGCCCTTCTCTGCCATGGCCCTTATCCAGGCCAACTGGCTGCTGGTGAAATAGAAGTCAGTTAATTAAGGGACAAATTATGTCTTCCTGCGGGATCCAAATTGTCTGCATAAGGAGGAGACTTCAGACATCAAGGCAATTGCTCCTCCTGTCACCTTGGATTCTGTTGATGGAGCCTTTGGCATTTTCTCCTGAAGACACTAAACTTTAAACCCNAGGCTGCTTAGTCTTTTGTTCTCATGGAGACTGGAGACAGATTTATTGGAACTGCTGTGACTGAGGAGGTGGTTGGAAAGAGGCTGGCATTTAGTTCAGATGGCATTGTGCTTTTCTTTCCTAGTGGCTTAGAGTTTGATGCAGGTATCCAGGTATGTCCAACCTTATTGGATAGAATGATAAAACCAACATATCGGGCAGGAGCTGACATCACCGTGGAGGCTTTCCAGTTCCTCATCTGCCCCCCTCCCCAGCTTTTCACTGCCAGGAGAAAATGATAATAAATTTGAAGACTGTNGGAAGCTTTCTTGGGGTTTTCCCAGAAAGGTAAGGTAAATGGATTTCTCTCTCATTCCTCTCTCGTGAGTTTCCTCATGAGTTCTGACTGATTTGATTCCAAGAGTTGAGTCCATTCTGAGATTGATAACACACACACACACACACACACACACACACACACACACACACCAAAACAAGCTTTCTTGCATGGTCATGTAACCAAAGCAGCTGACTGCTTTCAAGTGGAAACAGAGAGAAGCCGTGGATGAGAAACAGGACATATTAATTTAGCCTTACAAATGTGCCCTTTCGAACGCCAGCATTACTCACTCTTGGCGTTGACCGCATGAGGCCTGAGTCTGCTCAAACACCATGGCTCTGAACGGTCCTTTCCATTAGTGGAGGGCTTTCCAGCGAGTGACATGCTCCAACTCTGCATAAATGTCCAGATGTAACCCAAATCCTAACAGTTACAGGAAAGCAAACAGCTTCACCATAGAAGTGGTGCTTTCTTGATGGCCTCAGCAAAGGGATATGCCCAGATAAACATGAGGGGATCTTATATTTGGTGCATGTTGAGGGAAATGTAAAATTACAGGGAAACCATTTCTGTCTTCTAGCCGAGATGAGGTTGGAACCTGAGCCAACCTTCTCTAAGGATGTTTTCCCTCTCAAGAAATGTTCCAGTTGTGATAGGAAGTAGAAAACGGCTTCTTTTAAGGCCACAGACTAATGTCTTTCACCTTCTCTGCTGTAGCTATCTTGATTTACCCACTTTTAGNACAAATGGGGGAGGCAGTGGGAGTTCAGAGCTCCTCCTGTGATTTCCATACTGTCTCTACACCAACAACTTCCATCTTTGAGTCTCTGACCCAGAGTCTGGCACTTTTTGCTGAATTTCAACTAGTTTGTCATGTCTCACAACCACCTTGAACTTGCACTCAAAGCCAACTCTTGTCTTTTTTTTTGTTTTTTTTTAACCTTCGTCCTGTACTCCTATCTCAGCCTATGGCTCTTCCATTCACTTCACGTTCCATCCTGGAAGCCACTCTTACTCATCCTCATTCTCTGATCCCCACTTTTATTGCCATATCCAAGAAGTCTAATCTCTCCAGACTCTGCCTTATTCCCACCTTGTAAATGGCTGCCGCTCACCTCACTGAAGTTCTGTACTTAGTCTGCTTACTGATGGGGTCTTCTTGCTTCCCTGCCTGCCCCTGGGCCACTCCTGCATCTACACTCCCAATTCCAAAAGACCAGACTTTCTAAAATATAATTCAGAATGTGCCATGAGTCTATCTATAGGCCTCGGGGTAAGTTATGTGACCTTTCACTTGGCCCTGAGGGTTTGGCATGATGGAATGTCTCCCTTCGCCGCCATTACCAGAGTGTNCATTAGCTCTAGCCGTCCCTTGAATATCCCCAGCTCTCCTGTCTCACACCTTTTGCTCTTCCAGGGATGGTCAGTTCTGACCTTACCCCACTCACGTACAAACTCTATTCCTGCCTACCTCTCTCATCTTTCAGATCTCAGCTCAAATTTCCTTAGAGCCCAGGGACATTTGTGCCCTACCCCATCCCTGCTCTCCTTTCCTCCATAATATTTAATATGACTTGAGTATATATCATTTCCGTGTGTGCACAGGTACTCATATGTGTGTGGATCATGGCAGTAGAGACCAGAGGTCACCCTCAAGTATTGTTCCTTGGGTGCCATCCACCTTGATTTTTGTTTGTTTGTTTTTGAGATAGAACATCTCACTGGCCTGGGGCTCACCAATTAGTCTAGACTGGCTGGCCAAGAAGTCCCGAGATCTACCCATCTTCACCTTCCCTGTACTGGCGTTACAGGAGTGAACCACCATGCTCAGAGTTTTTGTGGGGATCCTGGTGATTGACCTCAGGTCCTCGTGCCCACATGGCAGGCACTTTTCTGATTGAACAATCTCCCNATCCGTGTATATCCTGTATCTATTGGCTTAATATTTGATTTCTAGTTTACCTTCCCATATCCATGTTTCTNGTACAGCTAGGTTTCATTTACGAAGGCAGGAGGGCCTATTGTGTCCAGGCACATAACAAGTCCTGAAATTTTAACACAGTAAAAAGCCNCTGAATAAGAAAAATAGTATTTCCTTTGAATTTAGGACACTTAATGAATTTGACTATATTTTTTAATTTAAAAATTATTATTATTGTTATTATGATTGGAGGTGGATGGCTTTTAGATTATTTTGCCCTGTTGATTCTCTCCTGCCTCTCTGTGAGCTCCAGGAGTTGAACTTATGAGGCTTGAAGGACAAGCATCTTTTACCCACTAAGCTATCTTGCTGAGTTTCTTCAATATCTTCAGAGAGGAGCTTAATTAATGTTCTCACTCAGCTGCAGCTGCAGACTTCCCAGGCAGACCAGAGAGCTGGCAAGCAACTGTGGTCTTGGAATCTGCAAGCACCCCATCCCCCAAGCATCCATTCCTTCTCAGTTGTGTCTCAGTAGTTTCCTAGCCCAGGGAAGGGTTATGGTGAGCTCCAGGAAGGCCAGTCTCATGCATGTCTGCTTCCTATGTTAGATTTTTGAAATTCATTTCTCATGAAGACAACAGGGAAGAGAGAATCTTGTACTGGTATAAAAATTTTTGGTGACCAGCTCTGGGAAACAAAACACCATTTAACTTTAGAACATCAGTTTAAAGGTGTGTGTGTGTATTCCAAATCCTGATAACCAACNTATTCACCTAAAGTTGCTCAGAACTGAACTCTAAGCTGGGAATTCATCTGTTTTCTGTTTCATATGAATTTGTGAAGCTCGGGTGACTCACCACCCCCAACCACACCCTTTCTTACTCTCCTCTTGAATCCTGGTTAGCATGTGTTAGACAACGTTGGATGCCGACTAGATAATTTATTCACACAGGGATTGTATTTATTTGCATTGAGGCAGAACCAGGAAACAATTTCCTGTCTATATTTGGAAGAGACTTCCTGTCTACTGGGAAAGACCTGTGCAAATTGTATGGAACCATTCGTTGGCTTTCCCCAGCCTTCGGGGCTGTTCCTGGGATAGGAGCAGTAANGAGCAATCTGGCTGGTGAGATCAGGAGTCACTGACCAAGACAGTAGCCCTTTCCCTGGGCCTCCATTTCTGGGGCTAGGGAGCTGTATTNGAAAAGTGAAAGTTTCCGAAGGGTGCCTGTGTAGCCTCTCCTCTCCTCAACCCTCTCCTCTCCCTTCCTTCCCCTTCCCTCCCTCCCCTCTTTCTTTTCTTTTTTTCTTTTTGAGACAGGGTTTCTTTGTGTAACAGCCCTGGACCTTGCTTTGTACACCAGGCTGGCCTCAGACTCACGGAGGTCTGCCTGCCTCTGCCTCCTGAGTGCACCAGGATGCCCGGCTGCTCGTATAGCCTCTAAGCCCCCTGTTTTAGGCAGGCCACACATACACAGGGCTGCCAGGCCAGCTGAGGCAAGTCTCTGTTTCCCAGCTTCCATTTCTTCCCTGTCACTCTTCGATGGATGCCTTAGTCAGACTCTTGCAGGTCTCGTGGTTCATGAATCACTCTCCGTTTGGCTCCCCAGAAAGTCAGTGTATCACTTAAAGTTCCTGGTCAGCTCTTTATTGAGTTCCCATCAGACTCCTTCCTTAAGTTTCAGGAATTGATANTGTACTTAAAATCACTTCTCCCTCCCCCCCTCCTTTCTTTCCTCCCTCCCTCTCTTCCTTCCTTCCTTTCTTCTTCCTTTTTTTAAAAATTGAATCAGGGTTTCATCATGTAGTTCAGGCTGGAAGAACTCACTATGTAGTCCAAGCTGCCCTCAAACTGGTGTTTTCCCTGCCTCAGCCAACCAAGCGCTGGGATGATAGGTCTATGTCACCACACCCTGCTTAAAGTGTTTCTTTCANAATCAACTTTAGATATACCTTGTATAACATATTTGTAAAATAAATCTCATGCTGGAATCACAAAGATGTAAGTCAGTGTTTGCCATATCTGAAAAACAAAAACTAGTGCTTTCCACATTCTAGATTTTTCAAGGAGACTTGGGCAAACTCCCTGAGGAATTTTATTGACAGTTTCACCATAAGTCAACTCAGTGCAAAGCAGAGCCACACATCCTGTCTCTGTGGCGTGGGTTTTGTTCTTTTCTTGGTAATCATTCCAATAGCTTCATGGTACTTTGCTCTCAAAAATTTCTTTCTTGCCACTGAAGGAGAGCAGGTCTGGAAGGACTGCGTCGTTTCTAAGAATCTCAGAGAGTCTTGAAGCTGAGAGAGGGAACAAACATGATGCTCCCATCTCTTCCTTCTGCTTTTCTGAATTGCTTGCAGAACCCACAGTTTCCTCCTGAGAAGTTCATGTTGCAGCTTCTGGCTGACCAGCCTTTTCCATTATTTCTGCACTTAGAGGATCCCACTTGATTTCCTCCTGGATAGGATTTGGGTGCAGAGACTGGTCTAAAAGCAGAGGGGGGCAGCTAAAATAAATTGAGTTATTGCATTAAGAAAAAACAGTTTTGTCTGTAGCAGCCTAAACTTTAAATCAGAATAGAAGCAAGGATTAAATTTAAATTTTCCCATTAAATTCAAAATCGTAGAAAATTTGAGCAGGTCTGTGCATGATGCTAGGGATGAGTGTGATGTCATTGTCCCATGACATTTGTTTGTTTGTTTTGCTTTCTTTAAGTTAAAGGCATTTCTCTTTGAAGCGAAATCATCTCTTTCTGGGCTCTGTGCAAGGCTGCAAGACTAAGTCTGGCAGATCCCTGGGCAGTCATGGAGAAGAGACTCAACCTTGGCTCCATTAGGCCGGGGCTACAGCTTCCATGCTTTTGTCTTCAACCCTGGCAATGTGATTGTCTTTTACTAAAAGCAATAAAAACAGCAATAATAAACATCCCAAATGAAAGGAACAATGTGTGGGGCTCCATGGATGTCTTAAAAGAAGAAATTCCTGATGTTATATCAGACCTTGGCAAGCAACAATATACAACAACAAAAACCAAGAAACCGTACTGACACTCATCTCTATTTTTAGTGCACAAAAGTCCTTAAAGTTTGAATTTGAGAAGCCCTGGTCAATTGTACCCATTAATTGGTCAGATCGGTTCAAAATCCCATCGCAATGAAAATCGATGGGAAAACACAGGAGAAGTTCATTTTAGATGTTTTCCAAACTGGTCCAGACAGCTGGGTCCCATTTTGTGNTTGTTCAAACAGGTTCACAGTGTTCCAAACCAGTCCCAGCTGCGTGTCCTAACTGCATTTCAGAACCTGTATGTCTCTTTTTGGAAGCAGGGAGGGGAAAGACACTTTTGGAGAATGAATACTGAAATCTCACTATTTCGTTGTATTGTTTGTTTGTTTTTATTTTTTTTATTTTCACATCCATGATATCTTTTACCTGAGTATTCACCTTAGGAAACCACGACTGAGCATGTGCTCCGGGCATGCCATGCAGTCATGACTAAGACAGGCATGCCAGGATCCCTCAAATGACTCTCAGATGGGCCAGCCTCCTCCCCGACACCACTTGTGTACAGCATGAGCTGTACAAATGTCTGTTAATATTGGGAGATTATTGTTTTGTTTTAAAAATTACAGAACTGATGTTGGGCATGCTGGCACACACCNATAATTTCAGCAATAAGAGAATAGCACTTGGCAGATGGAAGCAGAGTGAGTTTGTGTGTGTGTGTGCAAGGTCACACAATAAAAGTAATATGCTTTTAGTGGGAAGCCTCAGATAACTATGTAAAAAGGCCCCCAAAAGCAAAAAGAAATGATTGTACTTAATCCATTAGGTCCCAATAACACACACAGAGAGAAACAGAGGGAAAGAGGGGGGAGGGGGAGAGAGAGGGAGAGAGATGGAGGTTCTAGAGCAGTGGTTCTCAACCTATAGGTCACACCCTCTTTGGGGGTCAAATGACCCATTCACAGGGGTTGCATATCAGATATCCTGCACAGCAGAGATTCACCTTGATTTATAAATATAGCGAAATTACAGTTATGAAAATAATTTTATGGTTGGGGGTCACCACAACGTGAAAAACTGTATTAAAGGGTCTCAGCGTTAGGAAGGTTGAGAACCACTGCTCTAGAAAATAACTGGGNGTTAACCTAGGCAGTGAGGGCTGGGAAGAGCTGAATATGGGTCCTGATTGCTGGAAGGATCCCAGGAAATGGCCAAGGACAGGGAGAAAAAGCTGTCCCCATTATCACTGCTCAGAAACATGTAACTGAGCCCAGCCAACCACACTGAACAGAGACAAAAACCTCAAAGATGAGTCCAATTCACACTGGGTGCAAAATTCTGAACCAGTGAATGATCGCTGCTCTAAGGCATGTGAGTGCTTGGGGATTGTTACACAGCAGTAGAGAGCTAACGCACTGTGATGAACAGGCTCTGTGTTCTGTTGTATTTTATCTTAATATCCTGTTATGTAAGTATGCACACTTCTCCTTCACACCTTAAAAAATGTTCCAATATGGAAATGCCATAGTAGGCAAATGCTTTAATTATTTAGTGTATTTGCTATTGACATTTAAATTATTTCTAAAATTATTGCCAATGCATGCAATGCTTTATGAATTTTTCCACCCATTGCTTTCATTTATGAGGGTGGAATTGCCTAGCCAAAGGAATTGGAGATTTTAGAGATTTTAAGTGTGTGTGTGCACACACATGTGCATTTGCACATTTGTGCCAGGGCACATGCATAGAGATCAGAGGACAATTTGTTGGAGATGGTTCTTTCTTTCCGCCATGTGGGTTCTGGGACTCAAACTCAGATCATTAGGCTTGGTGGCAGGTGTACCCACTGCGCCAGCTCACCAATTCTAAGTGTCTAATTTTAAAGGCGAATTCTGTTAGCTCATCTTTGAAATTTTGCCTCAACTTGAAGTCAGGCAATTAAAACACAGTTGAGAAGCGGTAAAGGACAGCTTTCATGAGACCAGGATAAGAAATTGTATGTGAGACTAGGGTGAGTCNGTGATGGGGCAGTTAAAGCTTAGAGGAGGCTGCTGTTGTCATAGAACCTGGAGAAATTTCCCCGTATCTGAAAGCCTTTATAGAAATGAGTTTGATGGACAAAATTGAAGAATATAACTACTAAAACAGTATGAAAATACCCAGAGGGACTTTCCAGTAAGAAGGCCACCTAGGGTCTGCCTCTGTGTGACCCTGAGAAGAGGCTGAACAAGAAAATGTAGATGGTACCAAAAGAAAAAAGAGAGGAGGGGGTTAAAAAATTCACAAAGGTAGTGAGTAACAGGACACCTGCAAACTGTGGGGACCATGACTGTATCCAGTTGGAAAGAAGGATTCGGAACACAGCTCCAGCCTGGAGGTCCCCTGGTGGGTGGAAGGGAAGCAGCAGCCCCAATCCAATGTGAGCCAGTCCTCCCCAGTGTAAAGAGATGAACAATCCCACCCTGAGGACATGCCCAAGCCCTTTGAGTCTCAAATCCAGCTGAGGGCTTTCAGGAGACAGTGGCCTCTGGATGGGTCAGCAATAGAGAGGAATTCTATTTGCTCACTTGGTATGATTTCAGAGGTAGGACCAGATGCCATTTTGAGAAGGAACCTATTGTTTAAAACTGGTATGCCCTGGGGACCTGAGAACAGTGAGTAACCACAAGTTGGAAGGTTTGAATTTAACGTGCTCAGATGGCAGACGGTTCTGGAAGGCAGGTATGGAGAGCAGGAGGGCCAGATGCAGACAAGCCCAGGAGTGCATGCACAGGGAAGGTGGCTTTACCGCTGGTGGCAAGAAGCAGACCTTGTCCACTGAGAATAATACTGGAATTTGATAGCTGAAATCAGTAGGTGGGTCAACCCCTGGAACTATGTGTCTGGTGTTTACTGCTGTAGAACCCGGATGCAGTCTATTTAATGTAGAAGTAGTCTTCTTGACACCCACAGATGCACAATTAAATATCTGAAATTGTATGATTTCTTCCCCAACCTAAATTCTATTTTATGTGTATAGATGCTTTACCTGCATGTATGTCTGTGCACAAGAGTTCCTGGTGCCCATGGAGGCCAGAAGAGGGTATTAGATCCTCTGAAACTGGAGTTACAGACAGTTGTGAGCCACNATGAGGGTGCTGGGAATTGAACCTGGGTTCTCTGCAGGAGCAGCCAGTGCTCTTACTGTTTAGCTGCCTCTCCAGCCCNGTATTTTCTTGTTTCTTATCCCCCTTTATATATTTATCTAATTCTGTTTATACAATTTTTGCCATTATTGGGCAATCTTTATTTCCTTTTTTTCCTTACTTTGCTTTCTGCCCCTTATGATTGCCCCTTATTATACTTTTAGTAGTATTTTGAACGTACCTTACTTTCTAAAATAAAATCACATTTTGGGGGGCAGATAATATTCTATGAAAATATTTTCTCTTGTTGCTTGGTAACTAACTAGCTGGGCATGCCAGGGCACCACTGTTGATGTCATGAAGGTGGCGGCCATCTTCATTACACCCCACAGACTGCAGTATCCAGGATCTTAATAGTTCCAGAAAGTTCTCTGTCTAAAGCCCTATGCTGAGTCTGCCTGGCAACNTTGACTATTGGCTTTGTACACCTACTCTAAGGGCTATAATGGCAGTTCCCAGCCCCAACCCCCAGGTGGGAGAGTGGCCAGGCTCTGCCCTATAGAAAAAAATCCCACCAATCCCTGAGCTTCGGCCAAGATCAGCCCACATAATCCCTCCAATCCCAGGCCACCCTGGAAAACTCCACCCCCAAGAAATGCTATATAAACCCTGTCTTCTGCTCAGTTCTCTGCTGCTTCTCACCCTAGCAGAGACAGCCACACTCCTGGGCTTTTGCTTCCTAATAAATCTCTTATGTGAGTTT
>LZPO01055116.1:222817-235795 GCA_001675575.1 Neotoma lepida
TCTCTGTCTCTCTCTCTCTCTCTCTCTCTCTCTCTCTGTCACACACACACACACACATGGAGTCCATGATAAAGTACAAATGAAGTGCCAGTATTACCTGAATTTTTAAAAAGCTGTAGTCTTCATGCTCTTGAGAAGGGCTGAAAGAAAGGTAATTGGCATATATCATTATATGTATAGTAACCCTCTATATATGTCTGTTCTGCCTCCATAGAATCAATGAACCACAGACAAAAATCTTTATGGAAAAGCAGCTGCATACAGCAATATACAACTACTCACAGCGCTTACATTGTGTTATGTGCTACAAGCAGTCTAGAGATTGTAGGATTTATGTCAGTGCCGTCCCTTAGGCATAAGGTCCTTGAGCATCCTTATGTTTGGGTATCCACTGGGTACGGGAGCCAATCACAGGACACCAAGGAGTGGCTGTTTATATGCTTTTGNAGGTAAAAAACTAACTTGTAAATTAAACAGTTCAAGACAGCAAGGATCAGGTGTGGGTCTGGATTCAGANCTGTGCTTGCAGAATGCAGAACAGCAGCATCATGCTGCCGAACAGACCTGTCATGCGAGCTTCTCAGCTAAGGGAATGGAGGACACCATGGAGCAGGAGGAGGCTGACAAGTGGCCAGGACACCCTGGGGTCGGGAAGGGACTCTCGGGAGCATAGTGTCTGAGGTACCATCTCCTCTAGCTTCGTGGCTACTTACAGCTTGACTGTCCTTACTCTAGAAAGGGAGCTAATGAGAGGGATACTGCACTGAGCCTACGGGGCAGCAAACAGCTCCAGGAGAGGAGCCACAACAGCAGGGAAGCTGCGCCAAGAGCAACAGGAAGCTCAAAGCCCCGCCCCTGCTCGATGAGCTAGCGCAGGCCTGGAGGCCCCGGTTATTCCAAAGGACCTTGTGCAGATGTTACATAAACAAAACCTCCACTGACTCCAGTTCTGTGTCTGGCCTAAAATAGCCCCGGGGCTAGACTCAGCCTCTGTCATCCCTCGTGGTCCCTCATGTGTGCGAGCTACTGCCCTCACTGAACCATGTGTGTGGACGCACTGCAGCCTCCTCAAGGGACAGCTTCCCCTAGGACCAAAGGCAAGGCTCCTTGGCTGCCCATGGCAGCTCAGACACAAGGCATCGCTCTAAGACCTCGGATGGCTGCTGGCCAAGGGACATGTCTCCTTTCTCCGGGGAGGCAGGAAGTTGGGGGAGGAGTGTTTTAAAGGTCCCCTCCCCCTTCTTCCCTCCCTCCTCTCTTCCATCTTCCCCTTTCTGTCTCTCTCCTCTTCCAACACTGCTCTTCCTTCTCTACTTCCTTCTCCTCCCCTCTGCTCTCCTCACGTGTGTCTCCTTTTCCTACTCCTTTGTGTGAGGTAGAGAAAGCCCCAAAGCAAGCTTCCCAGGTTACAGTGGGAGCTTTCCTTCTTGGGGTTTTTATTTGCAATTGATTTAAGACTGCTCTTGTCTAACTTGGGGCTTGTACAAGTTTCCCAGACCCTGTTTGGGTTTCAGCTCCTTCATTCTGCAGAAAACCAGTCCTGGGTGAACATCTGGAGGCTTGAACATCTGTGCCCCAACAAGGGGGTCACTCTAGCTTTACCACTCCAGCCTGGGTCCCTGGGAACTGTTAATCATCTTTTCTGCTTGGCTGCTTGCCTTTCTCTAGAATCTTAGCTGATAAAAACAATAAAACAATATCTATGATTCAACACTGATGCCAAATACGTACTGTACGCTTAGTACTATAGAAAGCATTTGATGTATTGCGTTTTACTTAATTTTCACTGAACAGTTCTATGAAATTTGCAGGTATTGTCTCCAGGCAACAGGAAACAGCAGGCTAGAAAAATGATGGGACTTGTCAGAGTTGATATAGGGGTGGGACAAAGACATGAGTTGACAGGAGTGATTGTCATGTCTTAGCGGCTGCATCACAAGTGTCAGAGATCATCTGTCAGGGCTCATAGCCCCTCTTATTCCTGCTCTTCTTTCCACTCAAAGTCCAAGCTTCTCTATCTGCTGCCCTCCTAATTAAACCCAGCAACCAATGTTTATCTAACATGATCTCTGAGGCCCAGATGACCAGTATACTCTTGAAGTCAGGCAAAAAAAGAGATAGTTTGATGTAGACTGTTGAGATTATATTTTACCCATACTTGTATTTTGAAAGAAGTCTTCGTGATCCCCTGGGCTAGAGACTACCAGATGCAGTTTNTAGCTAAAGTTCTAACTCACCCAGAGGAGGGAAGAAACACCACGGAGATCAAGAAGAGGCCTGTGAGAGGCCAGCACTCAAACTAGGGCAAGCGCCAGGCTGCAGCGACCAGTGAGGGATCATGTCACTCGGGAGCCCTTGGCTTTCTGAAGATTTTAGTTCAAATCTCGATGGGCTGTTTAGTCCAGGACCCTCAGGGATGTTGACTCTAGGAAGACATGCCCCTTCCCCTAGACCTATGGAAACATTGCCTTTAGCCTGGATCAAATGGTGTATATGGGATAGGGGGTGGGATACCTGTGTGTTAGAACTTTTGGGGCTGTGGCCAGAGTACCTAAGGGAAACATTTAAATGGAAGAATATTTTGACTCACAGTCTCAAAGGGTTATTTCAGTCCGTGGTTACTTGGTTCTGTGTTTCTGAGCCATGGTGGTAGAAATATGTGACCAGAAAGCAGGAGTGAGGTGGGGGTTTGGGACAAGTGACAGCTCTCAAGAGCATGACCATTTTGACCTACTTCTTCCAGCTAGGGCCTAAGGTTTCCAATACCTACCAGAACAGCACTACCAGCTGTGGTCTAAGCTGCAGTGCATGGAACTCTTTGAGGGATACTTCCCATTCAAATCCTAGCACCCTACTTCTGTGAGATCCTNTGCTTTTATTCCTTGCTCGTTCATTTTCTTCATCTGCCTGTCTGTTCATCCATTCATTCCTAACAGTCCTGAACGGTCCACTATGTGTTGATNAAAGGCTTCTGGATGGCAGAAATGAATGCAGATAGGGTTCCCTGACCTCCAGGAGTTCAACTTCTAGAGCGGGAGATGAGAAGAAAAACACTGTGGTAAAAGGAGGTACCCAAGTGAAGTCCTACTTTGAGCTGTGTCTAAGCACTGGGCATAGCTGTGTGCCCACCTGTGCTGTGGCAGAGGGACGGAACATGAGTGTACCTGGTGGCTTCCCTGGAGACTGTTGGGTGCTCTTACTTACTTCTCTGGATGCTCCATGGGCCCAGGACTTGGGCTACAGTACCGAATACCACGCCTGGCCTCTCCCCGTGCCCTTTACTCATGTCTCCCCAAGGAGCAGGCATGATTTATCAGATTGGAGAGTCAGGAGTTCAGAAGAGGAAACTGGGACAGGGTGACTCAGCTTCTCTGGGATGGATCACTCCCTTCTGTGCCTGAGTGTAGTTTACAGAAGTTTGCCAAGGTGCTGACTATGGCTGCGTAAGTGAGTTCAGGAGGGGACGGGGAAGATAGTGCAAAGCCCATTTGGCTAATATATTTAAAGCTACTTTCAACATCCGAGCTTTCATTAGTGTTTCCTGTCTTGATCTCCTTTTGCCTGATGCCTGTGGCAAGGAAGAAAGTAATTGGGCTCATTTGAACCGCAACACAGATGATACTTAAGCGGGGTCCATAAGTGGATGGTGGGCCCTCACTTGTCACTCTGGCTTGATTGACAGGATTGTGCATCCCCCACGTGCTAAGACTTGAATGGCAGACCTTGATCTCTGTAGGAAGGGTTTCCTTGCCCCCGATCCCCATCTTTGCAACTCCCTTNTGACCCAGCTCCTCAGTGAGACAAAAGGAGAATGCAGGATGAAAGAGTCTGGNGGGTCTGCTCAAGCNTGTACAGGTTCCACACGGTCATACTTTCTTTGTTTCAAGCCTGGAGCTCACTTCATCTCTAGAGAAGGCTCTCAGGATAGCTGCCTTTTTTTTTCCTCTCAAGATGGCTTTGGTTTGGAAGGCCCCTTTAGGAAACATCTTCTGGCTTGCCTTTCTGAGACGCCTCTGCCCTCTGGTTTTGCATGCATGTCAGTTTCCTGTAGAGCTGAACTTTGGGTTCTATTTGTTCCTAGAAGATGTTTTAACTATTGTCCTGTACCTCCTAGGTCAGGGTTGCTNCCTCCTTTTCTTCAGCGATGGATGACTGAGAAGCAAAGAGGTAAAGGACCACCCAGAAAGGATTAGCAAAATCCCAGAGATTCCCCCCCACCGAACCACTCCGAATAGTCTCATTTCAGACACTGTACTTGACTCATTAAGTCTATCAGCCCATTCCTTAGTTGGCAACTAGTTGATTGTTTAAAAATATACTTTAATATTTGTTTAATTAGCATACTCATACTTAGGTTTCANTATAACTTTAAAAAAAAATTGATTCTCATTATGCAGCCAGATTTGACTAACAGACATTGGCCTGCCTCTGCCTCCTGGTTGCTGGGATTCAAGGCCTGTGCCATCACGCTTAGCATCATTATGGCATTCTCCAAACAAGTTTGTGGTTTGTGTTGCTTCTCTCTTCTTGCCCATCACCCTGGCTCTCCTTCCACCCACTACCCATAACCTCCTTCTGCTTTAGTGTCACATGTGTTCTCTTGACCCCTCCCTGCTTCCTCAGCACCGCCCCCACCAGCACACTTGTGGCCTCCTTTCCGGTTTCATCACCTCNGTCCACACTTAGCCACATTTATATACATACACATTATAAGCTAGGATCTGTGTGAGAGAGAAAACATGGGATTTTTGTCTTCCTAACTCTTTTTTTTTAACCTCACTTAATGTAATACTTTCCAGATCATCTCTTTTCTTTTCTTCCAAAGTTTTGACACAAAAAGCTTCAGAGTTAGTGGGAGCCCAGTAGAGGGAGCCGTTTTAAACGAATTCTACAATCAGCCAAGCAGGTGGTCCTGTGTGTGCATTGGAAATGCCATCTGTTCAAAAGCTCTGAGCCAGACCAGAGCTTGTGCAAGGTAGTATCCCAGGTTCTGTGGGCTCCCCAGGATTTTACATCCTNCTTCCATGACCAGAGCTTAGTTTGGGCCCAGTGTGGNGGTTTCCACAGTTGAAGCCTTTTGGATTCNTTAGGCAGGTCCTGGCTCCAGCTGGGGCAGGAGCTGGTGGTCAGTTCCGCTGACCTTGTACACATGCACACCAGCTAGTGACTATCATCTTCAGAAAGAGAGATCCTGGGTCAAAGAACCCTGTAGCTCAGGTCAGGAAGACATTAGAAGTGACAGGCTTTGGAGACAGTGGCCAGGAAGGTGACATAATAAACAAGAAAAATAGCGGAGCTAGAAGGGCTGGGGACAAGGCTGCATGAGCAGGAGAACCTGAGTTCTGATCCACAATGTCCAAGCAAAAGGCCCAGTCAAGCCAAGCACNTCTGTAATTCTAGCTCTGGGGAGGTGGGAACAGAAGGACTCCTGGGGACTTTGGGCCAGCCAGCCTTGCTGAACTGGTGAACTCCAGGTTCAGTGAGAGACCTTGTCTTTAAAAATAAGGTGGAAAATGACTGAGAAAGACACCTGACTTCTGGATTCCACATTTACAAGCACACAGGTACACATGTATCCTCCCCCTGACANACCCACACATACACGCAGATGATGGAGCCTGAACTCAGTGAATGCATCTAGCTCCTTTGTTCTGGGCTAAGTGCAAATTCTGAACAGCCATGGGTGTGATAAAGATCTGCTGAGTAAACTTTCATGACCAAGACAACTGCTGAAATGTGGGATGCACCAAACAAAAGCACTCAAAATCTGTGTGGGTGGATGGGCAAGGGTTTCTGTGTGTGAATTTGTTTTAGAAGAGGAGTTTTCAAAACTGATAGCAGGTCATGAAAGATACCTGTAAGAGACCCAAGAGCTGGAAATATCAGCGTCTTTGAGGACTTAGCTGCTGGTTTACAAGCAAACCTATTGAGGAGTAANAGAGACCCAAGANGGTCTGTAAGGAGACGTCAGGAGGCACATTAGTTTTCCAGGGCTGTTCTTACCGAGTACCACAGACTATGTAGCTTCCACAGCCAGCCTTGACTTCCTCACAGTGCTAGCATCTGGATGACAAGATCACAGCATTGGCCATTCTCCTCTATGGATGGTCAACCTTCTTCTGCCTCTTTATGGCTATCCTTCTTGCCCCCACACACCCTGGTATCTCTATTTTCAAAAGGGTACCAGTAATGTTAGATCCCCCAAAGTGGGTACACACACACACACACACACANCACACACACACACACACACACACAACGGCTTCATTTCAACTTATCTCTTTATCTACAATATAGTTATGCTCTGAGATACTAGGAGATGGGACTTTCAATTCGTGAATCTAAAGAGAGAAGGCATTACTCAATACATAATGCCATATGGGTCTATGAGTCTGAAGCGCTATTGTGACTACGCTAAGTGATGCCAGTTGTTACAACTGATGCATTTGAAACCTTGGGGTAGTTTTCACTGACAGGGAAATCCATTTCCAGTAGCTTAAGATTGAGATACCTATTTGGGATGCAGCCATACAGGGACCTAGCTACTACCTTAAAATAAAAAAGATTCTATTCTACTTTAATTGTGTGCGTGCACGCATGCACACACACGCGCACACACACAAACACACACACACACACACACACACACACACACACACACACACGTGCAGGTGCCCACATGATCAGAGGCACTAGATTCCCTTGAACTGGAGTTGGGAACTGCCTGACGTGGGTGCTAGGACCAGAACTAAGGTCCTCTGGAAAAACAGTATGCCCTCTTAATTGATAAGTCATTTCTCCCATCCCAGCTGCCATCTTCAGCACGTGTTATGTGCAAAGACACTGTGGATTGAGAACAGGGGAGAGTGTAAAAGACACACAACCATTCCGTGAGCCAACAGTGATGCATCACACCCGGTTACACTGCAGCTGAAAAAAACTAGTTTTCTGTGCTCAGCTGGNTGAGCGGAACTTGGGAAGTGTAGTTTATACGTAAGGATGGGAAAGGAAGAGAGGGCTTGGTAAACATTTAGTCAGTTTTTGTAGGTCAGTCTCAGCTCAAACTATGATCCTGTTATTCTGGGGAAGTAGTCACTATACCAGTGGTCCTCAACCTCCCTGATGCTGTGACCCTTTAATACAATTCCTCATGTTGTGGTGACCTCCAACCATAAAATTATTTCATTGCTACTTCATGACTGTAATTTTGCTACTGTTATGCAGGATCCCTGATATGCGACCCACAAAGGGGTCATGACCCACAGGTTGAGAACTACTGCACTAGATAGTCAAGAAAATGTACTTGAAGATAAAGGCATCATGGATCTCCTAAATCCCCNAANTCATAANGAACCTTGGTCTTGAGTAATACTCTCCTACCATCTTCAGGTCACGGAATACATAGAAAAAGACAATTCTTATGCTGTACACTAGACCCCATAGACAAAGCTATTTGAGGGCACTGTGGAGACTGAGACTGTTGGTCACACCTGTGTGCTGCAGCTTACAGGTAGCGAAGTTGTCAAGGAAACAAAGAGGATGACATGTGGGTAAGATGTGGATTCTGGGAAAACNAAACACATTNTTACCATTATATAACAAAACAGAACAGGAAAATCAAGCGCTTTAAAAGCCAGATGGCCCTGGGGGACTACAAGATGATAAAGCATTGAGACTGTAGAATCTCCCTTCACCTGGAAGCCGTACTTAGTGTGGGAAGGCTCTCTAGCAAGAGGGTCTAGTGACTCAAGCTATTGATCGTGTCCTGTTTGGAGCATGTCTTCCTTTTCTCCCCTNCAGAGTTAACTGGAAGAGAATTAGAAAGAGACCCTGACGTGGACATTAGTAGCCATCAGAAAATGCAATGAACAAGGAAACGGGGTATTGGATTTGGACATTTTCCCATAGGTTCAAGATTTCTATAATGTACACATGCGCCTTTGCTTTGGTTTATCTTATCTACTTTGAACTCACAAATATTTAGCATCATCTACAAATAACTCCTCTAACACTTACCAACTGTAGGAAAGTAGTTATATGACAGCNCAGCAGAGAGGAGGTGGAAAGCCAATTTCATAAAGCTAAAATGCTTTTTTAACTACCACTTTACCAAAAGAAGACAATTTGTAGCCCCACAATTATTGTCCCATCAGAGAACCTGAGCAGTATTGCTAGCCTTGGACACGTTAAATTACAAATGCCTTAGAGCACTCAAAGCTGGGCTATGGTGCATTCTGAAATTAAACAANNTTTTTCCTAAAACCAACTTTTTCACAGAAATTATTCTTGATTTCCACCAAGTTATAAAAAAATAAATTGGAGGAATCTTCTATTAAGATTTTAAAAGCAAGCAAATAACTTTAAGGAGAATATCCAAATCCTTGGTCGTTTCCTTTCTCCGTTTTCATCAAATATGGGAACATTTAACCACACAGGAAGAAGTGGGTGGATTTGGAAAGTTGCTGAATTCTCTAATTTGAATCAATCCACATTAAATACAAGCTGCTGTTGTACTAGCAAGTGAAGGATAAACATAACTTATGCTGAGTGAATGTGGATGAGAAGTTGGTTCTCCGTTNCTCAGAAACTCAAGAAGAGAAGGATTTTCTGAGATTGGGAAGAACCAAGGCATTCATGGTTCACATCCTTGCTACTCACAGCATCCAGCCTCAGCAGGTCATTGGTTCTTNAGACCACTGTACCACTAAGTCCAACCGACAATGCTCTAACCGCCTTTCTCAGCTCTCATACTGCAAATAAGNGTCTGTACAAGTGAGGTCTACTGAGTGTCATTGCCTCTTTATACCTTTGTGCTGGAGGTTCACCCCAATATAGTTCTTAGAATTGGCTATTGTTCTTAATCACAAGGAAATGTGTATGTTTCATTAAGACGTGAATTACGGGGCAGTTGGCCACGAGTTCAACACTAATGAACCAACCGTATATACTAAGTAAGGTTAGAATACAAGGTTAAGCATTGACCCATGAAGATTTGTAANCAGAGGCCCAAAGGAACCTAGCCTTAGGTTATTCTAGGAGTAATGGTCCAGTATTACTGATTCAGTGTTTGNGGAGATATNACAGANCACAAATCAAAATAAACTATACTGGTAGAGGTGGTTATGGTAGATATACCACTCAGATCTNCCAAGGGAGGCTTGGCTACACAGCCATGGGGAATGGGGTTGATGGATAAGNTCCAACTGATAGGGTCCCCCTTGGCCAGAGAGCCAGCCTGCCCAAGGCCATGCCCTTCTCTGATTTGGGACCCTCTCATAATGTCTAGCCTTCTTCCCCACTCACAGCATTGGGTGAAACTTTGTCAGGCCTTCCCAGCAATTTGACTAAACTATTCTGCATCCTCCCCATGCTAGGGTGGTAGGTCCTGCCGAGCACCTTGTTCCCTAGCTGTCGTTGAGCTCCAGTGTCTGAAAAAGCTGCTTGTTATGATAGCTTGTGCATGTGGCAGAGTAGAGAGAAAGTCTTCGAGGTCTTTCTTCTCNATCTTCTACCCTCCACAGGCTGTCTGTTTCCCCTCCTTCACCCTCACTCTTCTGGTTCCAGGGTCATGGTCAATGCACATGCTGACAACCCACCCCAAGCCCAGGGTCACTGTCAAGTCCCACTCAGGGACCCACTGGAGATGGACCCAAGCCAGCCTCACACCAATAATCATGGATCACAGGGAGGGAGTATGTCGTTTGCTGGCCCTTTCNTCTCACCAACTCCCAGTAGGTGATTGTCTAGGTATGGGAGTGGTAGTCTCCCNTTCATCCCTGTGTGTCCCTCATGGCATTCTCCCACCTTCCCCATTCCTNATCTCTGGACCTCAGCTGCCCTGAGGAATGCTGGCCTTTGTTCTCACCTCCTGCCCTAGCATCTTCNATTGAATGGGCCCTTTCTTGGGTTCTCTCTCTCCTGCCTCCTCCAAGAAGAGAGTTCACGAGGGAAGTGCAAAATCACTTCCATTTCTAAGCCTTCTGCAAGGGTTTCCCCTGCAGATACACGATGCTTTTACCAGGAAGCCCCTACTAGGGACAGCTCACATCCCTANTCATTCTTAGCCTTCCTACATCAGATGTGTGTTTTGTACACGCCAAGAAAGACCGCAGGATGTCTCACTGGTTGTACTTCCAAGGAGCTGAGAGAAATTTATGGAGAAAAAAAAAAGCTAGTATTTACTGGGACTTACTCTATGTCAAACATCCTGCTGAGTGCTTTACATATTTATTTCATTTAATCCTCGTAACACCCTTAAGAGGTTGGTATGAATGGCTGTATTCAGCAAGTGAGGAAACACAGGCTTAGAGAGGTAAGTGATTTGGCTTGTACCTAGAAGTCAGCAGAGGCGAGTTCAGATGCACTTTCCTGCTGTCTCACTCCAGAGATAGATGGAGCATCTAATACCACATACAGAGACAGACTCAGCCCACAGAACAGCAGGACAGACTGAAAGAGTGGACAGATGAATGGGCTTCTCCTTGGAGTCAAGGGAGAATGGTGCGTTCCTTTCTCTCTTTAAAGGATTCAACTACAGCCCCAAATTGAACTGGGAAGGAGATCTGAACATTTGAGGTTGGTTGGCCTCATTTTAATCATGTGCCTAATAATCTGTCATCATTTAAAGCCCATTTCCTCCGCACCTGCATCCAGAGTGCATCCAGAGGCTGAGGCCATGAGGAGGAATCACAGAGTCCCTGTTCTGCTCCTTCGCAGCCATGTGTCCCACTTGCAGCCATGCACAGCTTGTAGGTACCATGGCTACCACAGCCTGGAAGACGGGAATCGGGGAGATGGGAAGGCTGCCTGTCAGCCTTCCTGACATGTCAGCATTGGGGGGTGACAAAGATAGAAATAACAAAAAGACAAAACTGTGGATTCAGGTGTAATTGATGTCATCGAATCTGGGAGAGACCTCAAGATGGACAGTTTCCCATGGATCTCTGCTTGGATGTTTTTCTACACTTTGGAAGAAATTCACAGACATCAAATCTCATACCCAGATGTTTAACACTGGATCTTGCTTTGATAGTTTAGTGACAGGCACGATTTTTCTTCATTCTTATATTCAGTGTTTGTCAGGGAAAACATTTTATATAAGTAGAATGATTTATTTACATAATTTAATATATGCATATATTTGCTTCTATATTGGGTCATAAATCAAAGACCCAAACAAGGGGGCAGTGGCATTCCAATTCCCCTTTGCCTATCTGGTATGCTGGATGCCATAACTTCAGCTTATTCTCCTTAGTCTCCCCAGATCCTGGGCTTTCTGGGGTTCCACTTATGATGCTAGCTTCTACATTCCCCTAATCCAGCTCTGGGGACCTGGGGAACTGTCTTTGCTTTCAAGTGTCTTTACAGTACTTGCTCGCTTGTTTAGAATACAGGACTGAGAAAGAAAGCGAAATTCAAATTTGTCCTTCAAGAATTCTGGCAGTGGAGTCTGGAATCCAGCAGACCCGGATGAAATCCTGACTCCCCTGCTTGTTAGCTGCTTGACCTTGGACTAATTAGTTCACTTTCCTATGAGTCTCAGTTACGCATCTGCAAAATGGAATATTGTCACGTGCGGCTCATGCTGCTGCTGGGATGAAGTGCGAGTGTGGATGCAGAGCCCTTCAGCGTGGGGAGATGTCTTATATAGGACCAGTTGGTGCTGTTAGGAGACAGGACAACATACCACACTAAGCTCCCATCTAGAGTCCTAAAACACTATTAAGTGAAAGGAAGCCATAGGCAAAGTTCACACGTTATCTAATCCCTTATATAAAATGTCAAGAACAGTCAATCCTATAGACATGGACTATAGACTAGCAACTGTCTGGGGTTGGAGGTTGTAGGGGTGGGGCTGACTTCTAGTGAGCATGGGCGTTTATCTGGGAGTGATAAAAGCATTCTGGAAAAAAGTAGTCATAAGGGTTGAAGAAATGTGTGAATATACTAAAACNGCACTGAAATGTACACTTTAGAGGGTTGAACTTTATGAATGTGAATTTATATCTTTAAGAGTTAATAGTAAGTTTGTTATGTAGCTAAAAGCTGAGCTCTGAAGCCAACTCATCTTGTGGAATCTCTCCCCCTCTCCAGCCCTGCAAGAAGAATGAAATGTCATCTTGCTGGAAGCCTGTGTTGCTTTCTAGGTAAATCATTTGTTCTGTGAAGACTGCACAATAAATGTCAACCGAGTTCAGTTTTGGCGTTTGTGGGAGCTGTAACATGCAGCTCTCATCTTCCTGTGTGAGGCTGCTGAACAGTGTGGATTTATGGGCAGGAAGAACCAACCACCTAGTCTCGCTAAGCCCAGAGTTTCTCTGTACCTTGTCTCGTCTGGGAGACAGTCCAGGTGGTAAGTGAGATATCTTCCCTCCATCTTTAATGGAAAAACAGGGACTAGGAATGGGAAAGTTGGTCAGACTAGCTGTGAATCTTTTGATGTATCAGTCATTGGTTCTAACCGAAAATGAGGACTGGGGTGTGCACGCATATATGTGCCTATGTTCATGTGCCCAGTACTCACATGGATTTTACCAAAGGGAAAATGGGGGACTTCGGGATGAGTCAGTGAGTATTCCAAGACTGGAATGCATTAATTCTGGAATTTCATTGAGTCCATTCAATGCTTCCAAAGTATGATAGAAAAAAATACACAGTTCTCTGACTCAGCCTCAGACAAGGCTGTCAGCACCACTTAGGGACAGTTTCAGTGTGAGTAGGGCTACAAGATTTTCATGAAAAATTATTTCTTCACTGTTTGAGATGTCCATGTAGATCTGTGGCCTTTTGTTTTATTTTTTAAATGGTTAAATATGTGTTTTTTAAAAATCAAAGACTTTTGTCTTGTTTTTTAATTTCTTCCAGATTTATGGCTGGCCAGTGTTCTATATGTCACACTGAGTTCTTTGGAGAGTCTGGAGCTGGAATAATGTCAAGTGAGGAGGAAAAAGGTTTATAAAAAGACAATCTTTTTTTCAC
>LZPO01055116.1:248774-259750 GCA_001675575.1 Neotoma lepida
AAAGAAAGAAAAGAAAAAGAAAAACATATGTGTACCATCTTCTGGGGTGTTATAAGGTTATTGAGAGGCTCTAGAACAATCTTTAGGCTCACAGGAAACGATTTGCACTTGTACATTGTGAGAGAGCATGCAAAGACTGGGTGCGGTTTGGTTGTGCCACCGAGAGGCACTCACAAGGACATGAGGAAAAGCAGCGGTAACATCCTGAGGGTTTCCACATGCTGCCGCTGTGTTCAGTCAAGAGAGAACTCAGGGATTGTCTAGCTGCTCGTCGGAGCATGCAGCAGGCTTTAAAGGCTGGAAGGACTTCTGTAGTCTGACATATGGGTACCAATTAGGCTTTCATAGGTCTGAGACATAAACTACTCACTGCTAGAGTTGGTTCCAAGTTGGGGGTGAGGGGGTGGGGAAAGCAGTGTAATTTGTCTCTGAAGAAATGTGGGAGCATTTGCCACCACATCCTGTTTGCACACTGCCCTGTGCCATGCCAGCTTGTTGTCTGGACAAATTTATTCTCAGCAGTGGTGGGACATATGCTTGTGATTTTAGGGAGGGAGGTGCTGGAGATAAGGTAGAAATTGTCACTGAAAATGAACCTCAGGGAAGCTGGATTCCAACCCCAGTCTCTAAGACACATCACATACCCACCCCACCCAAAGCTGCCTGCATCAACAAAACAGATCAGAAGTCTGTGCAAACTTCTGCCACAGACTCTCATCATATTTCAAGCAACACATCAATATTTGCTTTGTGCCTGTCCCCTCAGCTGCCCTGACTTGGCAAATACCGACCATCAGAAGGTTCTTGTTTACTTGAGCAAACAAATAGTTGGAGAAGAAAGGACTGAATTGATCTCATGGCGGCCGTGGTTGAAGGAACACCGGAGTGTAATGTGAACTGAAAGACTGGAATGATTTTCATCCTCTTCCGGGATCCACTTCTGTTGTGAGCCGACCTGCTCGGTCCTTCCCAATAAAAGCACCAGCTTGCTTGAGGCAAAGAAAATTTTTGTCAAGATCCTGTGACTCAACTCAGTGCCACCCCCCTCCCTGTGCTAGGGATTGAATCCAGCCCTCATATATAGTAGGCAAGTGTTCTATAGTACATTCCTAGACTAAATGTACATCCCTAAATCCATTGACTCAACTCTTTAAACCAGTGGTTCTCAACCTTCCTAATGCTTCAACCCTTGAATACATACAGTTCCTCATGTTGTGGTGACCCCCAACCATAAAATAGTTTTCACTACTGCTTCATTACTGTAATTTTGCTACGGTTATGAATCATAATGTAAATATCTGATATGTAGAATATCTGATATTTGGCCCTGAGAAAGGGTCGTTAGACCTCCGAAAGGGTCATGACCCCACAGGTTAAGAATCACTTCTTTAAACTCTTACTCAGATTCTTAAAGCCCATGACCACGAGTGGCTTTCTCTGAGCCTCAGTTTTCCTCATCTGTGAAATGACATTAGTAACACATAGTTTTGGGAGCTGAGAGAAGACAAAATAATGTAACCCATTACAACACACAGCACACTGGCAGGCGAAGAGAGGTACCAGTGAGATATAAGTGTTCACATGTACACACAAACAACGTCATGTTTGTAGAACTATGTTGTGTGCACTTCTGGGGTTGTGGCTGTTCCAGAGATAGATGCTCATGCCTGTAGTATCTCTCCTCAACTCAGGAGTCACCCAGGTGTCGGGTGACAAGACTGTTCGGAGCCACTTTGAATCCAAACATAGACAGGTCTCCTTGATGGCCAATCTGTCCCCAGCCACAGAGAGGCCATTTAGATAACAGAGGCAAGTCTGAGATGCAGAATGGCTGATAGTGGCCCAGATGAGGCAGATTGGGGTGAAATAAAAGACCTATGCTGCCCATCAGTGTCAGGGACACCTTCCTGTGAGACGTGGGCCTAGCACATGNTTCCCATATAAGGCAGCGGCTGGTCCCTGAGGCAGGGAGGGGCAGGGGAAGGTGGAGACCGTCCTTGGATCTGCAGCCTTACTTTGCAGATGAAGACTCAGGTTGAGAGAGGTTAGCTTACCAATGATCCCACTGTGAGACGAGGTCAAGCTCAGGATAAAATCCCAGGTCTTCTACTTCAAAGCTCCACAGGACTTTCTCCAGTGTTTCTGGAGATCAAGTGAAACCTGGATGGAGCTTGAGATCAGTCATTTCATACAAATCCCAGAGCAAAGAAGTTTCTGGAAGCAGGAATTTCTCGAGGAAGAAAGAAAATGGATGCTTCTGNGGTTTTGTTTTAAGTGAAAGGAAATTGATTTTTAAACACAATTTTGATATAGGTTCATTAAAAAGAAAGTTAAGCAGTTACGGACTAAACAAAATAAAAATTAAGAAGCCGTGGCCTCTCATCAAATTCAGCCTGCTCCCTTATCCCATTCCCTAGAGGTGAACCTGGTAACAATGTCTAGGGCATCCTTCAGCCTGTCTGTGTGTCTACAGTATATGTATGTGCTTTTGTTCCCCACAGGTGAAGTTATATGTGCTTACTGTTGAGCAAGATGTTTCTTTGTTTGACTTAATGATGTGCTATGCAGGTCTTCTGGCTTCCACCCTTGTAGATCTGTCATTGTCATTGTTTTAAATGGCTCTGCCAGCTGAGCATAATGGCTCATNCTGGCAGTTCCATCACTGGAGAGGCTGAGGCAGAGAGATCTTGAGTTCAAGACAAGACCAGGCTACGTGGTGGGTTCCAGGCCAGTGTGCGCCAAATAGAAAACCTTATTTGTTTAAAACAACAACCAAAACCTAAACCAACCAAACAAACAAACAAAAAACTCATTACATTAAGTGGCTCTGCAATGTTTGACTAGATCAGTAGTTCTCAACCTGTGGATCATGACCCCTTTGTGGGTTGAGTGTCCCTCTCACTGAGGTTGCCTAAGACATCTGAAAACACAGGTGTTTACGATTCACAACAGTAGCAAAATTGCAGTAATGAAGTACAATGAAAATGTTGGGGGTCACCACAACATGAGGAACTGTGTCAAAGGGTCGCAGCATTAGGAAGGTTGAGAAGCACTGGAGTAGATGAACACAGCTTTTTAACCAGCTCTCCACAAGGGACATACACCGCTTCCTGCATTTCCCCACGAACACGAACACCAGCAGTAAGCATCATGTTCCAATATTGTGTGTTCCTGTGTCACCTTCCATAAACATTCTAGCACTGGGTCAAAGGACGCGTGCACTTCAAGTGCTGATGTTTAACTAACTCCACTTTCAAAGACTGAGTGCTTTTGCCCACCGGAAGTGCTGGCCACTCTCGCTCTCCCTCGCACTCCTCAGCACTGAGGATTGGTGTTTTCTGTGGCTGTTTCGTGTATACAGGGTAGAGTTGAGCATCCATTTGTTTGGTGAACAGACTTTTCTTATTAGGAACCAGTTGCCTTTATCCTTTGTCTCTTTTTCTGCCCCATTTTGCCTCTTTTCCTTCTGGCTTATGGCAGTTCTTTATAAATTAAGTAAATTAGTTTTTGCCTGTAGCATGAGTAGCAGCTACTTAGTTCCTATAACCACTTATTTATCCCCCTAAAACAAATCCCTACTCATATTCAACAGTTTTCACACCCTATCTTGTTCCATTGACCCCGTGTTNGCTCACGCATTAGCATAATTCTATTTTAAATGCTCCAGGCTAAGGTTACATCCTAACACACTCCATCCATAAAATAAAGCTTGTTTGATTGTTTGTTTGTTTTCAAAGGAGCCTTAGTTGAGGCCTCATAGAGACGGCATGCTCTTCAGGCTTCTGCCAATATACACATGAAGTCTAGCAATGACATCGCCAGTTCTTCTAAATCCAAATGTGTCCCTAAGTCTTGGAGTGCATTGTAACTGAACCTAGTTATTGGTCTGGAGTAGTGATTCTCAACCTCCCTAATACGGTGACCCTTCGATACAGTTCCTTATGTTGTGGTGACCTCCCAGCCGTAAAATTATTTTTGTTGCTACTCATAACTATAATTTTGCTACCATCACAGGTTGAGAACTGCTGGTCTAATGGCAACAGGGGGTTACTATGGTAGGTCCTGGGGAAAATGAGCAACTCCTTGCAAGCCTTCTGTCCCAGGAAATGTTACTGCTGTTGTTTTTTGTTTGTTTGTTTGTTTGTTTGTTTTTGTTTTTAAATAAAGGAAAAGCTGGCCTCTTCCAACATGAAAGATAAGAGAGGGAGGCTCAGATTGGTGAGAATATTAAGCAGTCAGTTCCTATATGACCCCACTGTGGGTCTCTCTGTCTCATTCTTTTGCTTCGGTTTCCCAACTTTGACATGAGAAACTCAATTAAGGCTGTGAACTCAGCTGACACTGTAATGCTGCAATACTCCCCAATTAAATTTCATACTTGAGTTTTAATTATTTCAGCCTTTGGTCATAATAAAAATTCTTTTATGACAGCCATGGAAATTTCTGTTTCTCAGATCATGACTTGAACAGAGAATTCAGGATTGTTTTTTTTTTTTCCTTCCTAAACATGCTCCAGTACACTCCAGGACACCCTATACCACAGGGCACTGCAGAAGGACGAGTGCTTCTGTTCAGATCCAACCCAATTACCAAAACGTGATCAATTGCAAAGCTACTGCATGGCATAGATGCTTGGAGTCTACTTCCTGCAGACAAAGAGTTTGTCACTGAACTTAAGATAAAAGCCATAGTCACGTCTATACCTAGCCTCGAGTTTGAAGGTCTGTCTTCTGAGACCCTCCTGATTTCTCTTCTATGCCACAAAACATAAACATCAGTATTTGAATTGAGGGAATTTAATATNCAGAATCATTGACTACCAAAGTACAGTTAGTTATCAAAACAAAGCACAGGAAAAAGAAGCCTCTCCTCTAGAGGAGAGACTATAAAAGGAAGGACTGAGACGTCAAAGCAGGGTTCTTTCCCAGGCTGAAGTTTAGTTCTTACCAGGTGGCTGCACATGTATTACACACACACACACACACACACACACACACAAAAAAAAAAAAAGCTTTCCATGGTGAAGAACTGTGCCAGAGTGGGGCGCATATTGTCTGCAGAAACATCTTGCTAGGTGGTGAGGAACTCATTAGAAGGTGCAGGTCAGCTGGAGCAGATCTGAAGGACCTGCAGAGCTGGGTGGTGAAGGAGTTCTCTGGATGGCGCTGATGGATGAACTGGAGAGAAATGACCAACTAAGGAATCAGAGGACCCAGACTGACTTACAGGAAGCCACCAGCAGCCACACTAGCTGCTCNGAGCTTCCTAGAGTCAGTTTTAATGATCAGTTTGGCACAGCCTAAAATCACCTGGGGAGAGGGTCTCAATGAGGGGCTGTCTACATTGGATTGGCCTTTGGGCATGTCCACAGGTGGAGTGTCTTGATGAAGTTCATTGATGTGGGAAGACCCCACCCACTCTGGATAACACCATTCCCTAGACAGAGGGTCCTGAACTGTCTAAGAGTGGAGAAATCCAGCCACCAAGTGAGCAAGCATGCATTCATTGTTCTCTGCTCTTGACTGTNGCTGTCATGTGACTAAAGTTCCCGCCACCTCGATTTCCCTGCAACNATACACTGAAACCTGGAAGAATGAGATAAAATAAACCCTTTCTCCTCCAGATTTCTTTTCATTGGAGTATTTTACTCCAGCAACAGAGCTGGTCTAGAAAAAGTGGTCAGCTGACTACAGGAGAAACTTGCTGTAGCATGAACTATCCGGTCCTCCAGCTAGCTGCTGGCAGCTGTATACACTGGAACCTGTCTCTTATACACATCTAGATGTGTATAAGAGACAGGACAAAGCCCCTTCTGTTGACAAAATCTACCACTGAGGCAGCTAGGAAAAGGGAAGTGCTTGCAGGGCCCAGCTGCACATTCCACAGTAGAGCGAACTGGGTGGGTTTTCAGCCAAGAGGGAACAAGGCGGTGACTGGCACACTTGTGCCATTTGTGTCTTTCATATTCAGAAAGTTTATTCTAGANGTCTTCCATGTTGGATAAAGNTCTGGTATCTACAAGAGACACAGCCACCCCNTCCCCCCAAACACCCAACCNGATGCTCCATTTTCTCAGGTCTCCTCTGTCTCTCCACATAGTGGCTTTGAAATCTGCCAAGTTAGCAGGACCCANGTTCAGATTCATGTCCTGAAAAATCTCCTGGGCTACATGAACTTCATGGAAGATAGTNGTCCCTGTCTCAGGCATGAGAGTCAGCATCTGAGAGTCTGTTTTATGGAGTGTGGGAGTGAAAGTGGCCTGGAAATCCTTCNAGCAGCAAAGCAGAGTTTCTGCTGAGATACAATTCTTGACAGAACTGAAGACCCTACTGAAGGATTCGGCCTGCTATAGGAATCAAGTAGCACCACAGCTATCCNGACACAGTTTAGAAATACATATCCCTCATCCCCTTCCCAGGCTTACTCAACTGGATGCTGCCCTGGGCCCAGGATCTGCAGTTTAGCAAATCCTCAGGTATCAGAGGAGCTCTCATATGAGGACCACAGGGTTAGGCTGACGTGAAGTGTGAGTTCCCCACCCTTAGCCATATGGACTTGGGCTGTTTGTTTGTTCACTTGTGTCTGGCTACCTTGCCCAAGCTGGCCTTGAACGCCTGGGCTCAAGTGACCCTGTGACATCAGCCTCCAGAGCACCTGGGGTGACAGATGTGCACCACCACATCCAGCTTGTGTGGGCTAGTGTTTTTTGGTTGTGAGCCCAGTCTTTAACGCCTGAGCCATCTCTCCAGCCCATGGGCTAGTGTTTTTAAAGAGNTTAAAGTAGCAAACAGCAGGCACACAGGAAATAGTCACTGACAGTGTCACTGACAGTCATAAAGGTGGTATTTCTCCCAATGCCAACACTACGCCCTCCTTATACCAGGCATGGGCACGAGCCCTCTGCATCCGACACTTTAGTGCTCAACACCCCTGCAGGAGATGGGTATAGTATGGATCACTACTGTGGAGACAGGAAACCAAGGGTCAGAGAAGTTGTGTCCTCTCTGGATTGGACTGGCTATCAAGGGATGGAACACAGGTTTAGAACCATGTTTTCAATTCTTAGAGTCTGAGTTCTCAGGCAGTAACCTGGAAGGCTATAGGAGGGTAAGGGATGTAATACAACATCATGTGTCATAGATTTTAGAGAAAATGTNTTTGTTCAGAAAACAAGAACCACCTTCTTGTAACTTACAGCCAAGACATGATGAATNGCNCTGCCTCCAGCCTGAGATTCGATTCCCAGAAAAGGAGACAANCATGCAACAGGGGCCCAGGGACAGACATTGGCTGGGTTTCCATCTTTTTTGAGGGTTACAACCTGGGAGGCAGGTCACCTGTCAGTGTCACTGGACCTGGTACTCTTGGGAGGTACCCAAGATACNCGAATGAGTCAAATAGAGGAAACCCGAGCCAAGATGGCCATAGAAATAACCCAAACAGCCTCGAAGCAAGGGCAAGAAGAGGCCAGTGACACACAGGTCCTTTATGCCTGCTGGCATGGAAGGGACAGTGCCAGTGTGTTCTCTTAGAGAGCGAAAACGAAACAGGAGCAGCTGTCTGAGGGTGGAGGAAGAGGCATGGCTTCCTCTCCTTTCAGCCTGGCGAGACAGCCTGGAGTGTGGCCTTTGTCAGGCACAAGGGGCCTCCAAAGGTAACATATGTCTATATATAGATGGATAGATAGAAATATGGATATGTCTTAACTCAACAACCTTGCATGATAAAGGATTGCCTGTTATCTCTCATAACCCAGAACCTAGAGTTCACTAGTTGACCTTACTGGGCAAGGTTATCAAGACTGTGTTTCTTGCTTGATTTTATTTTGCCGTCATGTGTTAGCTCTGCTCCCAGAACACCATCCCTCATGGTACCAAATGACTGCCAAACCCCCAGCCATCACATCTAGACACAACCATGTCAAGAGGAAGAGAAAGATACTACCCATTCTGTTAGCTTTTCTCCAAAGTGTACTTCCCAGAAGCCTCCTCTCAGACTTGATATCTTATTATCCAAAGTGGTTCTTCAGGCTCACATCTAACACAGTTCTGGGACAGGAGATAAATAAAACCACCATAATTTATGTAAACCACCAGAACCCACCACCCAGGAGAAAATCAGAAAGGGCCAGTTGTGACGATGTTACTACATAGGCTCTATCTAAAAGAGCAGGTGTACATAATGACATTTACTATGTTACTACATAGGCTCTATTTAAAAGAGCAGGTGTACATAACAACATCTCTTCTTTTTCTTCAGCACGCCCTTCTTTTTCTTTAATAACCTTATTCAGGTATAATTGATATATTAAAATTGTTCACAGATCTAAAATGTGCAATTTGGTGAGTTTTGACGTAAGTATCTATACTTCCGAAGCCATCAGTACAATCACACTAATAAAAGTAGCCATGATCTGAAAACCCCTGCCTCATGTAACTGAACTGACTTCCCATCCCGACCAATCAGTTTGCATCTCCTAGAATTATGTGAGTGAATACACAAGTGGTGTGTGTGTTTGTGTGTGTGTCTCTNTGTGTGTGTGTTCTCTTTTTGTCCCTCTTCTTTCCCTCAGCAAAATTATTTTAATGTTCACTCGGTACTTGGTGTACTGACATTTGGTTGTTTTTATCGCTTAGTAGTACGCTGTTGGTGGCTGTACTACAATTTGTTTTATCCATTCACTTGGACGTTTGGCTTGTTTCCAGTTTTGAGTTCTGCAAGCAAACAAACAAACTTGCATGAACAATCAAGTGGAACATGTGTGAACATCATTTCATGTGCAGACGCCTGTCACGTCCTTAGGTAGACCTCCAGGAGGAATGTCTGGGTTCACCGTGGGAACAGGTTTAATTCTGTCAAAAACTGTTACACTTTCTTTCCCAGGTTGTTACACATTTACCGTTCACACCAGCTGTGTTCCAGCATTCCAGCTGTTCAGTATCCCTACCACCCCTTGTCAAGACAGCTGTCTTAGTCCATGTCCTAATGGGTCAACAAGTCCTATTAATAATAAATGCCCTGTAACCTTCCCTCCAGTATCCTGAAACAAAATTCATTATTATCCTTGCCTGTAATGTGTCCTGTTTTGAAGAGACAGCCCAACATAATGAGTGCCTTAACCATGAAACGGAAGAGGAATAGAAAGACCATTTCTAAACGGCATGTATTTTGGTGTATGGCAAAGTAGGCTTAAATGAAAGACCTCATACAAGAGTCACTGTGGACACCTGCAGTAGAATGACTTTGAGGACTCTGTGGCAGTGCAAACCAACACACGTGTACATGGCCAAAGACTAGGCCTCTGATGAGGCAGCATCCCCACCACCAATGTGATTTTCCCAAATAGTCACAATTAGTATTCAACCTCATACAAAACAAAATGTGGCACACTGCTCCTCGACTGGCCTGGTAATTACACTGGAATTAAACTTTATGTTTATTAAAACTATGGAAATTGGTTTGTGTTTCTTTTAAAAACAAGGTAAGGGGCTCATCTCAGAAACAAAAATGTTTATTTGTGTTTTTACTCTCATGAATGTCCACTAGGGTGTTAGGAAATAGGGGGGAAAGAGCTTGATTGCATTTGACTGAACTGAAGAAATCTCCAAAGGCTATTATAGGCACACTTCAGAAGGTTTATAAATACAGGCTATAAATTCTTAATGTAAAGTAAAGCTGTGTTCATGTTAAATTCCCTACATGTTACTCCTGTAGTTGTGTAGGAGAATGTCCTTGGCACTAGGAAAAAGAAGTTGAAATAATGAGTAAATTATGATGACTGTAATTAAATCTCAAATNCCTCAGCCAGAGAAAGAGACAGACAGACTGACTGATTGAAGGACAGAGAGACAAGAGGAAGGGAATGATCCAGCCCTTGGTATGTCCTCACTGTAGGGAACCATCCCAGATGGGGACTGAGCAATCCCAGTTCCTTGCTAGGGGTCAGGAAGACTGACAGGCTTTCCCTCTGCATCTTCTCTGTCCTTCCTCTTCCTGGCAGCTGCCGGGATCTACACCTGCCTCTCCAACTAATGAAGTGGTCATCTAGATCCGGGTCAATTTTTAAATTCTTTTATCAGTGAGACTTTTAATAACTCACAAACAGGAACTTCAACTCCCAGGTAGCAAAACCCACTCTCTCTCCGGTTCCCCTTTTACCCAAGAAGATGATGAGAGGCCCATGAAACACTGCTGTACACAGGATGGCTCTGCAGAGGTCAGTACGCAGCCATTGCTCCTGGTCCTGAGAATTGAGCCTTTCTTCACATTCAGGGTCTTAGCAGCACAGTGCAGGCAGCCATGACTGCTGTCCCTAAGCCCCATGGCACACAGCTTGCCCTCGGGTCCTCAATGCCCTGACCAGGTGGGTGTGACCAAGCTCTGGGATACAAATTGTTGGAAAACACCTTTACCAGCTCCTGGAATATGCTAAACTTTGTCCAAACATTACCCAGGTACAGAAAGTTCCAGAAGCTGTAATGAGTAGACCAACCTGAGGCAAAGTGTAGCTGGAAGAAAGTCTCTCCTTACTGTGCTACACAGTGAAACCATTTTCGCTTTGGTGCTAAAGCAAGGCAAACAGGCAGACGCTAAGAATGACACACAAGTTCCCTCAGATCTCCTCTGGGCTGGATTTACTGACTGCAGTTAGGCTGCTAAGAGAGGCTGGACAGTGAGGCCAGCCTCCCAAGGGAAAGNACAACCAAGCTGGACCGGGATGGGTGGCTCTGACGGTTCCTGGGAGGCAGCATCTGTATACAAAGCCTGGGGACAGTTGCTGGATGAGGTCTGTAGAAGTCTATCAGGTTGGTAATTCTCATGCTGAGACGCTTTAATACAGTTCCTCATGTGGCAGTGACCTCGCCCCCAGCCATAAAATTATTTTTGTTGCTACTTCGTAACTGTAATTTTGCTACTGTTATGAATCATAATGTAAATATTTTTTGGAGGTAGAGGTTTATCGAAGGGGTTACAAC
>LZPO01055116.1:260470-270538 GCA_001675575.1 Neotoma lepida
TTATTAATTTATTGCTTAGCTTTGTGTAGTGACTTGTCTTAATAAGGCCAGCAATTAATCACAGCTCCCTGCTCCGAGTCCTGATTTAACTTCCTTTTATGGTTTGACACATATGCATGAATTTGAAACAATAGAACAACCTAAAAGGATATATGAAACCCCAAATTGGCCTTTTATATGTTCAAAGAGGGCAGCAAACCCAATTTAAAAGGGAATCTTTTCATCTAATTGGAAATGGCTGTGGCTAAGTTCTATGTGTTTGAATGCAGTGGGGCTAGCTTGCAGCATTGTCCAAGGGGAGGCGGGGAAGCCAAGCACTGAGACCAAGCTGATGCCGAATCCAGTCCCAGCTGACAGATAAACACAAAGCAAACAAAGGCATGAAAGTTAAAGAACACAATGTCAACGAAGGCCCAAAAGTTACAGAGCAGAATGTCAGCTGGATAGTCTTCTCTTGTGTATTTTCTGCTATTGTTTACAAAGTTGGAAGGAGGAAGCCTTGGCAAGCCCACTCATATTTCAATCTTAAATGGCTTTTAAAAAAATGTTATACCCTTTAAACCGGCTCTGGATCAGTTGTGATGGATGTGAGATCATTATATGAACTAAATAAAAACCTCAGAGGATTGACTGCTTTTTAATAGATTCCAAGAATTTTGCTGTGGCNTCAAACCACAGGCACACAGGCAGGCACAGCACCCGGGAGAGCTAATGCTTGGGCCTCATTTCCCACAGGCTCTGGGTTATGCAGTGGGCAGAGATGAATTGTGTCTCCCTACAGTTTGNANATTGTCCCAACTCTCAGTACCTGAAATCCAAGCTATACTTGGAGACAGGATCTTTATGGAGATAATTAAGGTAACGAACAGCCCTTAGCATAGGCACTAATCCAGTGTGGCTTGCCCTCATCCTCCTAGGAGAGGGAAACTAGATACACACAGGTGCCCTGGGAAGACCCTGTAGCCTCAGCAATCACCCTGATCTTCGACATCAAGCATCCAGAGCCACAAGGAAATAAATGTTTGTTGTTTAAACCAAGCAGTTTGTGCAATTTTGTTATGGCAGCCCTAGCAAACTGACGTATCCAGCTTTCATTTGGGGCTTATATTTACTATTTCAACTCAGGAGGACTATGGTTAGAGGTGGGAAGGTATATATGTTTATGTTGAGTAGACGTCATCTNAGAAGAGAATGTGGAAGCCACAGCAGGCTCGAAGAGCATGCTCCTAGCTATAATGTAGTCAAGATTGGCCACAGTGGCTTAGTCAATGGCCAGGTGGGATTCAGACCATTAAGCTTGGCTTCCGCTTTATAGGTCAAGAGGAGACAAACTGTGCATGAGATTAGACACTTCTCCCAATTTCCTACCCAGNAAAATGGAGTCAGCATAATGAAAATGGAGTCCTGCTAGGGAAAAAAATGTGACTTGATGATCTGAACAAAATATGTGTGTATTTTGACCCAGGGTGTGTTATGATAGTTAATAACGCACCATCATAATGAACGTCCCTCCAAACTTCCACATCTTTATGGGGAAAAGTTCAGTGTGCCTTCACATAAAACTCAGATGACTTTTCCTCCAAGGAGTGTCTCCAGGACCCTTCTATCTCAGGATTCCCTCATCTCAGCATGGGGCTGTCAGGTCACTATGGCAAAGGGTAGAGAGAAGGGAGAGGGAGAGAGGGAAAGATGAGAGAGGGAAAGGGAAGAGAAGGGGCAGAGGGAGGGAGAGAGGGAGGGGGAGAGAGCAAGAACACTTTTAAATGCCTTAGCCCAGATGTGACAGGCAGACTTACTGTCTAGCACTGAGGGAAGCCAGGAGACGAAGCGGAGCCCATGGGGCATTCTGATGGCCCCTGCTGCATTTGGTGCATTTTCGTTTCACACAAAATCCAGTGATAGGGACTTAGATATGATGTTTTGCTTTAGCTGTGTTTTCTACCTGTGGAGACTGAGATGTGGAGGCGATGTGGCTCAAGCTCACCAGTGAGCAAATGATAGAACCAGCTGGGAATTCTGATCTGCNTCCAGATGTTCATCACTAGATTCGATGGGGAATTTTGCACCAAAACCCTCNAAATCCTTCTCTTTGGTTTTATTTGATTTCTGAATCACTCTGGAAACCAAGGGGAAGATAATAATCAGAGTCTTATAACACTTGAAGAGGTCACCTCTACTCTCCACACCCTGGAAGATGCAGACTGCTGGTTTTAAGATATGGACTCAGACTCCTTTTAAACTTAAAATATTTTACAAAGATGGACCTTGCTTGGTGTGTTCTTTGCCTAACAGGGAGATCTTAAGGCATCTCACACACTTTCAACAGATTGTCCCCCCCCCATGTCAAGGAGACAAATCATGAATTAAAGTGATGGCACACAACTTACCTGGTGGAATTTTCACAAACACCCCAGAAAAGGAGACACTGCCCTCAAGATAACCTGTGGCTCATAAACTATGGGCTGAGTGATGCTGAATGGCCAACACAGGTCTNCAAAAATACTAGCGCAGGGAAAGGTCACTGACTCCAAACAAATCAGAGCCTGGCCTTCCCCTCTCNGCTGACATTGCTTCTCTGGCCCAATTGCACTGTGATGGATGAACATTTTTAAATCATTACCATCTCTGAAATATGCTCTTCGGTTTGGGCCCAAGACCTACTCAGCCCTATGGTTTAAACACTCAATAACTTCAGTATCATAGTGACTTGACTTCGTAAGAATTATTGAGAGGCACGTTCAGATGACTCAAAGCACAATACTCCTGACCTGTGAGGCTCGCCCTTGATTTGACCTTGTCTTCAAGAACCTTCCCAGAGACAATAGGGAAACCTCAAATATTCAGACTAATTATGTGGTGGGGGATAGAAACCAGATGAAGGTAATGGAAAGTCTGAGTTATAAAAGAGTGTAATGAAGACCATTCCATTTTCTCCAGCTTCATTCAAAAGGAGAGTGTTGTATTAAAAAGCAAAGGCTAGATGCATGCTTGCATGTGTACACCCATTCTNGTACTGGTGCCAGTCAGTGTTGGGGTCTTATCCACACTGATTTGAAGCAAAGTAAGACAAGCCAGAACAGTGGGGTGACTTGTTCANGGGGTTCAAGTTATTCAGCTTTTAGATTCTTGTATTACTTAACTCCTACACTTTTAGTTAACCTTTCTTTAGTAAAATGATGGTGAGCTGTATTTTTAACCACCCATTAACTGTTGTAAACCCTTGGCAATCTTTGCCAGAGTCCTGTGGACTTTGAAATTTTTCACTCATCTTAGAACCTAACGGTAGTGGGCTACTGTCCCTAGAGACCTGTGATTCCTAGTCAGAAAGCAGTGGATTGCTAATTGTTGGTATATGAACGTCAGGTGCTCTGGAGGCTGTAGAGACAACACTTTGAAGGCTTCAAGAGTAGGCTTTTAGTAGTCAGACTTCAGTTCCCAACCTGGTCGCACCACAGCAGTGTGAGAGCTTGNACAAGTCATATGACGCCTTTGTATCTCTCTTTCCTTCTCTATAAAATGGNAACAATACAGCACAAGATCTGTTTCTTTTTTTCTGATCCATATACATTTGTGTGTGAGAGTGAGAACATGCCATGCACATGTGTGGAGGTCGAAGTTCAGCCTCAGGAGTTTGTCCTCACCTGCCTAGTCGGAGATAGGGTCTTTTGCAGTTTGCTGCTACTTAGCCCAGACTAGCTGGCCTGCAGCTTTCTGGGCATTCACCTGCCTCCACTACCCATGTCACCACAGGATGGCTGGGATTACAGCTGCATATCACCTCATCCACCTTTATGTAGGCTCAGGAGATCTGAACTCCGGTGCTCACACTTGCACGGTGCATGACCCACTGAGCNCTCTCACCAACCCATGTTTCTTGAAGTGATATATGAGAGANGAACATGAAGTGATGAGCACACAACACAAGCCCGATAAACATTAGCTGTCAATGTCATCACTGCTATTATTAGGAAGTAAATAGCTGCCTGGCTTCTGGAGCGAATGGACCTGGCCCCTGTCAAGTGAAGCCAGTTTTCAGATAGTCCCATTTAAAGTGTGGANATATTTTTCCTGGTTCTATATTCTACAAAAGCTGAGAGACAGAAGCCTTCTGTCCTCCCCATGCTGTCTTGGGTCTGAACAATGTCATACAGTCTTCACACAGCTCAATTCAGCAGAAACACTCAGAAAAGTGCAGACAGATGGGACATGCAGAGAGCTCTCACAGTACAGCTATAGGCAATCCCTCAAGCGAGCTTAGGCACATTGTTTGTCTGGCACTGTAATAGTAACACAAATCTTAAATGGTTTTATTAATAAAAAACAAACATGGAGCCAGGTATTGGGGTAAATGCTGAAAGATCAGAGAAGCAGAACAAACCACAGCCAACCTCACCTTGCCAACTCCTCAGCTGATCTTGCTTCCTCAGACTGCAGGCTTCTGAGTCCTAACCCAAATGGATCTCAGCTCAACTTCTGCTCAAAAGCCCCCAAACTTAAAAAGCCTCTAGTTCCTGGTTCTCACACCTTATATGCCTTTCTGCTTCCTGCCATCACTTCCTGCGATTAAAGGTGTGTGTCTCCATGCCTGGCTGTTTCCAGTGTGGCCTTGAACTCAGAGATCCAGATGGATCTTCGCTTCCCAAGTGATAGGATTAAAGTTGTGTGCTGCCATTTTCTGGCCTCTATGTCTATCTAGTGGGTGTTCTGTTCTCTGTCCCCAGATAAGTTTACTAGGGTGCACAATATATTGGGGGGACACAATATCACCACATGGCACTATTTTGTCCTTGAGGAAATTGATATCTAAATGGCTGAAGTGACAGGGAACGATAGAGTGACGGAGGAAACAGGCCAAGTGAAGATTAAGTCTATGTTTAAAGTTATAATTCTTCACCTTTAAATAACAGCACGCTGTATGAATATGCTAATGTCCTTCCCACNGCTCAAACACGTAAGCACCTATCTGCCACCAATATGGGGTGGAGGTCAGCTTGGGGATGCAGTTGGGTTTTCTGNAGTGCTCACACTGTTTACCACACTGAGCCCCTCCCTGTTGCTGTTAGCATCTTCTTCCTCCACATCTCCCAACCACCCAGTGATCTCAGATCACATGTTGCCAGTCTCTGTGAGCTGCACCCCTAACTCCAGATGCTCCTTTACCACGTTCCTCTTCTTTCCTTCTAACGCAAAGAGACTCAGTCTGCTTTTGCTCAGCACTGTACCTCAGNTCTTGGCACAATGCCCCGAAACATCACAGGCCTCCAATAAATGGTTTAAATGAAAGGCATGGATGGACAGATAGATGAATGAGGCACCTATGTTATTAGCGTCACTCCATGGAATTCTAGGATTATGATCTGTGGTGGTTAATAGGGATTGTTAACTCCACAGGATCAGCCAGTGTTCTATATCAAGCTACATCCTCTATGCTCAACCCAAATCACATTCATGGGTGGATCATCTACCCTGTTGATTAAATGTGAGGATCTTTCTGGACACCTAAGCCGAGATTGCCTTTTCCATCATTGAGATGATTCACACGACTCTGTTCTGTTTGTAGGCTGTTCCTCCAGAGCAGCAGTCCAGTGTGGCCATCAGCCTCGTGGATGAGATAACCAGTCCAGTGTTGCCATCAGCCTTGTGGATGACATAACTAGTCCAGTGTGGCCATCAGCCTTGTGGATAACCAGTCCAGTGTGGCCATCAGCCTCATGGATGAGATAACCAGTCCAGTGTTGCCATCAGCCTTGTGGATGACATAACTAGTCCAGTGTGGCCATCAGCCTTGTGGATAACTAGTCCAGTGTGGCCATCAGCCTCATGGACGAGACCGCCCTCTTCACCAGGGGTGGTGGGTTTGAGAGCAGGACAACCAATGTTGGGAAATATAAATTCTGGGATACAAGGGGTTTTGTTATTTCTGTTTGTTATTTGTAAGTGACCTGTATAAACGGTGTGGGCTTTGAGGAACTGAAGTCGATGAAGAGCAGAGACAGGTGGCAGACAAGGCCTTGCCAACCTGTGTTCTCTTCAGCTTGGAGCATGGACACCCTATTCCTAGGACAACACCAGAATCACACCTCACTGTTGGCTCCAGAATTGCCAACAAGCTATACCCTTGTCCCCTTCCCATCCCAGGGTGTCCCCCTTGTCCCATCCAGGAGTGTTTACCTTCATGACAAGTGCTCCTCTTAGCACCAATGGAGGTGCTATGTGGTGGGCCAGCTGTGTTGTTCACTTTCTTGACAAGACCTCAAAACCCNTCCATTAGGCTCTTTAAACAAAAGTGTACAGTGGGCTGTGGTGCACACACTGGACCTGTCTCCTTAAAGGTCCTGATTGCATAGAAAATAAAGGAGCATGGTGTAATAGAAGGAGAGATCCCAGGACACAGATATGAAGGCTGTCACCAGGACCCACAAGGACTTCAGAGCAGTGGCATCACCCTGCCCAAAGCTTGGTGGCCCTGAAAACCAATTGAAGACATTTAGTAAATTGGGGGGGAGGTGCGCAGGGAAGGGCACAATGTGGCCCAAATTCCAAAATTTGTGGGGGTAATTATCTTAGATTCTTCTAAAAAGAACCCTGTTCTTTGGAAAACAACTTGTATGAGATCACAGCCATCCATGGGTGTGATGTAGACACCCCTGACCTTACTCAGCTGACACTGGTCTGAAGAACAGATGACAGGAGAGCTCTGGGCTGACCACATGAAAAGGGGTCAGATAGAGGCTGCCTGCCACAGAAACGGGAAGATGGTGAGCTTGGTCTTTTTCNATTCTCCACACAGACAAAACATCCCTCCCATACCACCCCCAACAAGTGCTGGGTCTTAAACCCTGGGCCTTATGCATGCTGGACAAGTGTTCTTCTACAGAGCCATATCCCAATACATTGGGGTTTTTTGTTGCTGTTGGTTTTAGATGCAGTCTCACTATGTTGCTTTCTATAGCGTTTGTTGTTGTTGTTGTTGTTTGCTTGTTTTGTTGATGTTGCTGCCGCTGCTGCTGTTTTGAAGACAGCGTTTCATCATGTAACTCTGGCTGCCCTCGTTCTATAGACCAGGCCGGCCTCAAACTCACAGAGATTCACCTGCCTTTGCCTCCCAAACACTCCATGCTGGGGTCTTTNCCCCCATCTTTAAGGAGCCCTCAACCTCTCCTGAGTTTATTGTGGAACAAGTTTTAGCAGCTGCTCAAAGATAAGTCTGTGCTTCGCTCCCGACACCTGGCAGGCACTTGGGAAATATTTGTTGAATGAATAAACTATTTTTCTGAGAGCAGTGATTATTTATTAAAAAACCCATTTCCTCTTCTTATAACCTCTTTCATTCCTATTTCCTCATTTTATCCTCAAAACAACTGTCTTAGGTTTGCCACCATTGGGGACAAGGTATGATGGGACAATGGTGTCATCATTTATCAGGTGGGGGATGAGGTATGCTTGGATAGGGTCACTTGGACAAAGTTTGGAGAACAGGCTGGGTGAGCCCTGGGGCTCCTGGCTGGTTTTCCAGTTCTCGTCCAGGATGGCCCACTCTTAGAACCACAGCTTCCGTTGACTGAGGGTGTGCTATGAACCAACTATTAGGCTAAAAGTTATGCATGCATTATCACCTTTAATCCCACTATTATCACCCTCATTCCATAGAGAAGGAAAATAAGGACCACCCAAAGAGGGGAAGTAAAGAAGGAGGTAAAGACACAATCAATGATATGGCATTGATAAAATCCCAGAGTATCTGGCTCAAATCCATGCCTTTGATTACCATAAAATCACTGTCTTAAGATACAAGTGATAGTTATTACTCATCAAAATTTTTTTCTTTAAAAANACAACCAGAGGAAGAAGGAGTAAAAGTTCCCTCTACTAATGAACTCAAAGGTATTTAAAGACCCAGGTAGCCATATTCTTTTGAAGACCCAGACAGCCATATTCTTTGGGGCCGGGAATAGTGGATATTGCTCTACAAAAATTTCACTGTCGGGGATGGAAAGATGGCTCAGAGGTTAAGAGCATTGGTTGCTCTTGCAGAGGACTTGGGTTGGGTTCTCAGCATCCACATGGTGACTTACAACCACCTGTAACTCTAGTTTGAGGGGATCTGATGCCCTCTTCTGGCATCTGAGGGCAGCAAGCACATATGTGGTACTCAGACACACGTACAGACAAAACATCCACGCATCCAAAATATATTTTCTTTTTAACACCTCCCCCCCCCAAAAAAAACCACAGTATCTTGAAATCTATTTGGTTGAGACAAATTTTATAGGGAACATCCAAATTCTGGTTTAAGGCAAAAATTCTGGAATGTTGCCTGACTTTTGCTGATCTTGCTCAATTTGTGGTCAAAGGGAGTCAGCTACATGCAGAATCTTCCCTTATCCCAAGCCCAGTGGATTGCATTAATAGTCTCCAGCTCATATCTCTGCTCCCCTGGTTCTGTCACTGTGGTCACGAATGACACAGTAACTATCTGGACCAGGAAGTTCATGACCAACCAACAACTCCAGAAGAAACAAATAGTCACAGANGCCATTCATCTTTGGAAATCAGCAGTACCTAAGACAAAACTTGGGAAAATCTAGCCAAATGGAGGAGAACATGACAGCTGTCTCTTTCACTTGATTCAGAACTCAACTTGGTGACAACGGACTTGAGCATGTTTTATGGCTCCTTGGGTTATGCAAAAAACAAGCCCAGACACAAACACATTTGTACAAGAAGAAAAAGATCCCAAGAAATCAGGGAAAGGAACAAGACAGAATGAAGGCCAGAGGCCCCAGGAGGGTCAACGGCTCTGGCAAAGAGTGAGCAAGAGCCTAGAGGTTCCACACACTCTTGATCTACTGTTCCTACTATCCTTAATGACACTACATTCCCATAGGAAGACTGCTTTAAAACAGACAGACAGACAAACAAAAGAGGACACGAAATTCTCCTGGAGTATTTAAATGGTCACAACCATAGTCTCTTACAATCTTATACTTGTATAAAGCTTATTATTTAATTTGAAGGAAATGGGATTTAAATCTGCTTTTATTTTTACTTTGAGCCAGGAGCTCCCTGCACANCTCAGGCTGGTCTCAAGTTAACATCATTCTGTCTCCACCTCTCAGATGCTGACATTACAGTTGTAAGCCACCACACTTGGCTGATGTTAAGATTTTTTCAGCTGCTGGAGAAGCAGCTTGGTGCAAGGGGCTTACCGAGAATAGGAATGAGGCCCTGGGTTCAAGTCCCGATCCTGTAAGACACTAAAATAACCAAAATAAAATCACAAAGGAGAAAGAATATTTCCAGGGTGTGCCAGTAAATAAATTTCTTGGTACACATAACTAGTAAAGGTAGGGACTGGGTGGGCCTGAGAAATCCCTTAAGACTAAACACTGGCCTCTTCTGTCTCTCCTCCTCCTTCTGTGTCCCTGTCCCCATTTCTGCTTCCCTCTGGCCTCACCATTTCCCATTATAGACAGCATAGAGTAAATGGAGCATGGCCTCAGCTTCAAGTGTATCATTCCTAGTGAAAATTTCCAAAGAAACCAGAGAGTCTTTAATCTCTGAGCATATAAATGAATAGCCTCAAGGGAGGATCCTGATTGGTTCCGTTGTTCACNTGCTCAATGCTGGGCCAATCACATGTTCCAGTGGGCAGGTCTCAGATGTCCAAGTGTAGAGCACACACCCACTCCTGTAGTTTGGTGAGCGCTGTAACATCCATTCTAAACTACAGGCCCAGCTCCTCACAGGACATTGGAAGCTGTAAGTCAAACTGGCTGGTGTGATGAGGGACAGTCTGTGGATCTGATGGAGTAAAAGCCTCGTGTCAGAGTCAACTCTCATTTAGAGTTATTTGTTGAACTTAAACAGACCTCTTACTGTAGTTGCACACAGAAAACATGAACACACACACACACACACACACACACACACACACAGGGATACACTCATCCTAGAAAGACACACGTTTTATTTTGTGAATCACAGACTGTCACTTGCCATGTGTGTCCTTGAATGAGTCACTATTCCTTTCTCTTTTTCTTCAGTGCCCTCATCTTCAGTGGAGGC
>LZPO01055116.1:271578-284595 GCA_001675575.1 Neotoma lepida
TGGGGTGGACAAAGGTTTTCGTTTTGTTCACTAGTTTTATTGAGGGTATAACTGGCCTGAAGTCAAGTGCACACATGTAGAGTATCACCTTGGTAAATTCTGAGGTATGTATCCATCTGTGAAACCATTGCCATAGTCAATAAAAAGGGTATGTGACTTGATCCCAGAGGTTCTTGATGGATTTTTTAGTATTCCTATACCCTACTCCCCTAATATGTGGCTCTTTTCAACACAAACACAGGCAGCGTTTATAATTTGAAGCAAAGACCCTAATACACATGAGCGAGGTAGAGAGGAGCTGGCAGTTTGGGGAACAGCTCTTTGGAGCTCAGAAGGCCTAGCCACCCCCTTATGCAGAATACCTGCTTTCCGTGCTGTGGGCCTGCTAGCCATGAGGAGACTTGGGGTGAGGGATGAATGTTCTTTGAGGATTTCTGAGCACTTCATAAACTAGGCTCATCCCATTTGCAGGGGGCCTTTATATTATAAACAGATGGGGAAGCATGTCTGTAGGTTTCCCAGCACCTCTGTGCAGTTCCCTNAGAAAACTTCCAGGATACCGGGGAGTGATAAAGACATAGTATCCTTGATTTCTGACTTTAACAAGACCTGATAAAGCTCAAAACGTGCACTTAGAAATTAAAGGGGGGGCGGAGGTGTCAGAGCTAAGGAACTGTCGTCCATCGTCTTCGGAGAGCCTGCAGCTTCCAGGCTGGATCCCTTGCGAAGGACTGAAAGCTTATGAAAGGTTTTGGCTCAGCGGGAGGAAGGAGTGTTCACCAGATTGTCTTGCAACACGCCACGCAGGAAATTATCCATCAGGTAGGAGAGGATGATGCGGCAATTCCATCCAGATGAGCCACGGCCAGAAAAATGAATCGTCTAGCTTGCGAAATGAAACACAGCGAAATGCAAGCTAGTGGGACGCGGTGGGACGGGTGCGAAGGACTGACTGCAAGAGCTAAAAAAAAAAATATGTCGACTCCGTGTATACCTGAACCTCGGGTTTGGTTTGGGAGTTATGGGCTTGTTTCTTGTGTGTGTGTGTTGTCTTATTTTGGTTTGTTTTCTGTTAGTCTACCACAAAGCACTGGCTCACATCTAAATTCCTCAGAAGCCCTAGAGTGGACCTAATAGGAGGGAGGNACTCGGACAGCATCAGTTGATCTCTCTGTCAGGGCAGGAGCATGATATGCAGTCGTTGACATGGATTCGATGTGACAGAGCCTAAATAAACATAGGCTCTATCAGTCAGACATGAAAGGGCTCTGCTAGACTTGGAGCCTCTTTCCCCGGACAGCAGAGATGCCAGCAGGGAATCTTATCGTGAGGCATACATTGCAGAAGGTGATGCAAAGCAGCAGGCTTCCCACCCCCACCAGATAGGATCTGGAGACAAATTAGGCCAACTGATACCCACTTGCCCTTCCTTCCATTTTTCTTTTCTCCATAAAAGCTCAGATGTATTTGTGGGGAAAAGACAGTGGGGAATTTAAGAAACACTATATTCCTCAAGTAAAAGGGAAATTTGAAGTCTGTATGTAAAAAGATCTTTTTTCTTAACACAGAAACAGAAAGCCAGACTTAGCACAANCTGGGGATTTCTTGCCCAGGCCTAAAGATCAAAAGCCTCCTATTTGGCTCAAGCTTGCTTATCATCATGCTGGAGCCTCTCTGAGACCCAGGAGAGCCAGGCATGGACACCCACCAGGACATCAGAGGCCTGATCTCTGAGGGAATGGATACTCACATTCGGCCTTCTCCCAGAAGTGGGAGAGAAGGATACATAGAGAAGCCCCCTGTTAAGCACACAGGCTAGCAACCCTTCTTTAAACACTATTATTTCCATCCGTGGCCATTTGTGATTAGCAAGGTATAGATGGGAGAGAAAGAAAACCATTGCTAGCATCTCTTGAATATTCTTCAAAACCTTCTTCTATAAAGCCAGTGAAAGATGACACAAAACTTTTATATTTATACCTTCCTCCTTCTTGGTCACATAANCAGTGAGTNCATTGTAATATATTCAACTAACTCTTCTGTATGGGGGTAGCTTAGCTGCTAGAGTTTTATTGTCGCAAACAGCCTGTCGCTACATCTTCCCCTAGCTCAATTCTTTAGAGCTATTGAGTCAAAGATACACAACTGTGGCTTCTTAGAGTGGCCGCTGAAAAGCTGAAGCCTCTCAGGTACCCAGTGCCACCACCCCGAAGGCCTTGGCAATCTGATTCCCAATGGCGTGCCAGAGGCTAACTCTGATATGGTCAATCTTGTGAACATGCTGTCTCTGTTCTTTTCACTCACGTTCTCTAGTTATGTGAGAGCAAATGATTTTTCATATATGTATTATTTTTTTTAATTTTTATTCATTTATAATTCATGCAATTGGACTGTTATTTACTGGGGTACTTATCCTTCCCACCATAAGAATCCTTTATATAAAAGATATTTTGTCATCTTTGAAAACAAGTTAGACAGTTAGTCAAAGTTTGCTATTTTCCCTTTACATAATAGATTTCAACACACTTGTGTGTATGTGTTCATGCATTCATGTGTGTGTGTGTGTGTGTGTGTGTGCAAATATTTGCACGCACATGTGGAGGCTGGAGGTCAACCTTGAGTGTCAGTTCCTCAGGTGTTCTCTTCCTTGTGTCTTGAGACAGGGTCTCTCACTGAACCCAGAGCTCACTGACTAGACTAGTCTGGCTGGCCAGTGGGCCCCCGAGAGTCTCATGTCTTTGCCTCCTCAGCACTGGGGTTACAAGTTCATACTTGAATACCTCACTTTTTTACAGGGCTCTGGGGAATCAAACTCGGGCCCTCACACTTACACAACAAGCACTTTACTGGCTGAACTATCTCCCTACTGCTCACTGTACACTAGTTTTAATTTTTCCAGATTAAAAGAAATGTGTAATTACCAAGCTTATTCCCTTTCTCTGTGTGTCCTGCAAGANGAGGTAGTAGTTTTTAAATGAAACTATGAGCATGGCAATCCATGACTGTTTGGTTTTTGGTGTTTATTTTTGGGGTTGGAGCAGAGGTCCATGGCTGGTGATTGAAACTAGGGCCTCACACAAGCTAAGCAAATGCTCAACCACTGAGCTATATATCTCAAGCCCTTTACAATTAAAAAAACAAAAACCCATGCTGGCCTTAATCTCACTCTGTAGCTCAGGTTGCTCTAAAGTTCCTGGTGGGCACATGTCCTTTGGGAAGTCCATGATTACTAAATTGGGTCATTTTGTACAATAGAATATGCCCAACATTAGAAATCCTCTCCATTTGACTAAGACTCAGAGCTTGGAATGTATTTTGATTATATCTGACTAGTACTTCAATTTCTTTTCTTAGATTGATGGAATTTTGCCCCCTCCCCATTCTGGACACATCACTATCCATATTCTTCCTAATGACATATTTCTCGAAATACATCCCCCTCACTAAGCAGTGTAGAAGTATGTGTTTTGTTGATGGACATACTATACATTGTAGTGGATGGCTATTTTGGCTTCAGCTAGGTGGCCAGTGCCTCCCTTTTAAGGACGTGGCCAAAAACCTGAGCCCCTTGAAAAATCGGGGCAGCTACATGAGCGCTCTCTTGTCTCGTTTTGGGATGGCCCTGCTCGCAGTCTAGCTGTTCACTGCNATCTTAGAAGGCAGAGAATTCATCGCTGGATTGCTTCCGTGTCCGTCCTTGCTACCTTCCCTTTTGTTCGTAAGTTGCTTGTAAATAAAGCTATTTTGATAAAAAATATAATAATTGAGCTAGCTGTATAAATACAACCTACAATACATAGTTTTTGATACTTACATATGCAAAACAGAGATTGGCTAGACTTGGCCAATCAGTATTTCATTCACCTATGATACTGTGATTGGCTGGTCAATGGGTCTATGACCTAAACTCAGCCAGTACAGTTCAAGTCCTGAACTTCCATTGTTATTATCAGAAGAACAGTATTCACAAGCAAGCTGGGACTTTTGGTTGTTCTCTTAGATTATCACGGATAGAGCACACCTGAAGGAAATTAGCCCAGAAGTAACCCAAGAAATAGAAGTGCCTGAGTCCTGATGACAGGGCAGAATCCTTAGACTGGCCCTTCACTGAAATTGACTTCCTCCTGAACTATTTATGTATCCAATAAGATTCTTTTTCTGCCTAAGTCCTTGGGAGATGAGATCTCATCACCTGGCCAGCACTTTCTGAGACAGACAGCTTCCTATGAGCACTGGACACCTTGGCAATGAGCCGAGTGTGGAAGAGGTCCTAGTCTTGGAGTCTGGTTTGAGCTCTCTCTCCACTAACTACTTTCAGATCCCGGAGCTAGTCACTTCATCTGTGTGGGTTTGCTTGTCTTGCTGATAGAAGAGACTATTGGGAGAGAGAAATTCTAAATGTCTCTTCTAAGTCTGTTTCTTGGCTCTGTGATAGCATAGTGTCAACACCCCAAGTTAATCTCAGGGTCTGCCTCCACCTGCCACCTCCACTACCCCATGACAAATGACACTGATTTATTCTAAAAGTTGAAAAGCAAATCCAAAGTATGCTTTGAGGAACTGAAGGCCAGGCAAGACTGTCTGAAGCATTGCAAAGATGTGGCTTCTCCGGAAGTGCATTAACGAGGTGAGTGATTCCTTAATTCATCAACCACTGTAGCCGTTGTGTAGATTAGTAGCAAATATTTTGTTGTAAAAAGGGCTGTGCCTCCAGTTTTGCTGGGCTAAAGTAAACAAAGACCCTCGTTATATCAACAGATGATACAGTGTTCAGAAGTGATGCTGCCAAGAGGAGAGACCAGAGAGGCTGGCCTGACCCCTGCTCCTTCATCTGATCTCCACTATTTACCTTGATGAATTAACAATTCTTGGACATCAGACAAGGTTGTGGAATGATCTTTCAAAAGAACCAATCAATGGCATGGTTCTCCAACTCATCATAGATCCTGATGCCTTCAGGACNAAGTCCAAAGCCATTGGCATGACCGGAAAGCCCTTTGTGGTGTGAGCCCTGCTTTTTGTTCCATCTTGCAGCACCCATAGCCTCTCACTCCTCTTCAAGTACAGTCTGTGCATTGGGTACTGGGTNAGTGCTGAACTTTACCAGTTGTNTTACCAGTTTCCTAAAGACATATTCCTGGCCCTTGGGCATGCTGTCCTGAGTTCATCCTCACCCTTCCTTTCTCTGTGTTCCTTCATCTTGACTAGCCCTTGCTGGCTTCATTTCACAGGCTCTTGGGTTGCATACTTTCAGCTGGTTGGGTGAGGCCAGCAGGAGGCATAGGCAAAATCATGGTAGTGATAGGGTGGGTGAAGGAGACCCCAGGCTATTTTTCTCTGTGCTGCCTTAAGTGGCTTGTACAACAGTGAGCATCTCTGTGGGAGTATTAGCTCTTGACAGGCAGGCCCCCAGTGACTTCTGGGTACTTCTCTCCCCCTCTAGCAGAAGGGTGGAGGCTTCCTGCTGATGCTAATCTCTGTGTGGCCTCATCACCCCGTNTTTTGTGCCTAGCATCTCTCTNTAGCACATAGCCTTACCAATCCCTTACTTTAAATTCTTTATACTGTGGACAACTGAAGAGACATCTNNTTTNCTGCAGAGACCTGACTGGTGCAGACAGCNCTCACACACAGTGGCCTTGGCTGCACCTGTTTGGCCTTGAGATGAACTCTGAGCCATAGATTAGGATGCTGTTCTGCTGTTACCTCCTCTTTGTAGCTGTCTGTCCTTCTCCACCCACCTGATCCTGAAGGGTAAAGTGGTCATCCCTCGTCTACACACTGCTCATAACAAGCAATTTCTTCCTTTCTTCCTTTCTAGCTCTATGTAGACCAGGCCAGCCTCAAACTCACAGAGCTCTTCCTGCCTCTGCCTCCTGAGTGCTCAGATCAAGTGTGTGTGCCACCACACCCAGCTAACTCCTAGCTTTGGATTGCTTTGTCACTTGCGGGTAAATGCATTTCTCATGGACAGAGTATGCTATTTGGGGAGGGTCTATTGTTGTTTCCTTTTCTCACCCTATGTTAAGGATGGCACAGTCCTAATAAGATCATCTAATATCTCTGGCTAATTCAGTGAGCCCAAGGAAAAATAGCAGAATGCTGGNCGGTGAATTTTATGTGTCAGCTGAGCCAGGTCATAGTATCCAACTATGTAGTAAAATGCTATTGCTGGGGAAATGATTTTTGGGGGACATACAATTTTAAATCCATAGGCTTTCAGTAAAGCAAGTAATTCTCCCCGATGTGGGAGGGCCTCGTGTTATCACTTAGAGACCTGAGGAGGAGGAGAACCTAGCGGTTTCTGAGAAAAGAGAACTGTGTCTGTACGCGAACTTTGGACCTAAGCAGCATCGTCACCCCTTTCCTGGATTTCTGAACTGTGAGCCTGTCCCAAGGATTTTAGACTGACCAGCGCTACCGTCATGTGAGCCAGTTCCTGGGCTGCCACACACATAGACTGCTGGTTTTGTTTCTCTGACCAGTACACTGGGTTAAAGGGACTCAGAGAAAGAGTGAACTCTGAATAGGGAGCAGAGACCCATTGCAATGTGCCTTAGGGGAAACAATTGAAGACGATCATTTCCAATTTCATTAAGCATGCTTCTAATTATTCTTTGATAGAGAACCTGATCCATCGTCTTTTTTCTCTTTTGAGCAAGGAGTTATCTATATTCCTTCCAGGGTCAAGTTTATTCCCCATCAACTCTCTCCTTCCCCCTCCCACGGACCCCACAGGTGGAATCTTCACAGCCAGATTTCTTCTAAATGCAGACAGGACTCTCTCAGCCATAGGAAGCTCAGTTAACTGATCCCATTTCCTCCCCCAGGGTTTCTTAGGTGTCATCGGTAAAAACTGGTGCCCTGCAGCCAAGAATAAAAGGTTGGGGGTGGACAGTACCAGGAAGAAGTCTATTATTATTATTAAATGCTGAAGTGGGAGTTAAGCATTTAGCTTCTGAGCATCTTGCTGGGTTGAACTATTGGCGAGTGACAGCCCTTCTGAGTTGTAGAACACTAAGCCACACAGAAGCACAAATGTCCGTCTGGTTCTCACAGGTTCCTCACTGGTAACTGCACACTTTGGAAGGAGCAGGCTCAGGCAGAGGAGACAGTGTGTGGAGACAGGCCTCTGGCTTGATTTCACATCCTTCAGCCACCAAATCCCTTCAGTAGGTCCTTACCTCTGAGACCATCTCTGTGTGTGCTCTCTTGAGAGAGAGCCAGCCAGCCAGACAATGTCTTTTTTCTCCATTCTCCCCCATTTATGCAGATGGAGGACCTGCTCAGAGGAACTCCATCTGTTTAAAATTTCATCTAACAGGCATGGCAAATACTGGAGCCAAATCTGTTCTACATCACCCTCTTGAGCTTGATTTCCTTCTNCAGTTAAAACTACAGGGCAAGGTTGGGTGGGCAGTGGTAGANCACTCCCCTGGTACACACAAGGTCCTGGGTTCCATCTCCAGCACTGGAAAAGAAANAAGATTGCATGAGAAAGATTATGTGAGGACGCTGGGAATGAGAACCGTAGTGTCTTTAATCCCAGCCTTCGGAAGGCAGAGGCAGGGGGATCTCTGAGTTTGAGGCCAGCCTGGTCTACAGAGTGAGTTCTAGGCCAGCCAGAGCTACATAGTGAGACCTTGTCTCAAAATAAATAAATAAGTAAATAAATAAAATAAAAGGAGGGGGTATATGTGGGAGTCCACTTGGACTTGGTATATCCTCTGTATCTTTGTAGGTATACTGGCTACTCTGGATTCTAACGGAGGGAAGGTTCTAACTCCTATCAGTAGGATTGCAGGCATGAATGAGGGAGAAAGATAATTGTAGCATAAAGATTTCCCAGCCCTATTTGGAAACAGAACCAAAACAAAACTCCAGGAAGACAAAGATACAAAGTCGGGATTGAGTGACTTGTATTTAGGAAGTAGATGTAATGTTGATGATGCCTCTGCTGTATTATCATGGAATCTGTTGAAAATTAAGTGATAGCTGGGTGTGGTGACTCGTGTCTATAATGCAGCTACTCAGGAGACTGAAACAGGAGGATTGAGAGTTCAAGCTTATGCTAGGTAGCAATAACTAGTACTAAATCCATCCATCCATGCATACATAGCCAGGGTTGTGCTATAGCCTGTAGAAGATTCTTGGTCTTCAAGATCTCCTACCCAGACTGTTGTGCCCTCCTGCTGCCCATCTCTGGGCTTCTGGCCACCCCTGGCTCACTTCTTAACTCTTTACATAGGCCCAAGTGGTGGTAGAGGGANGAGTAGGCAGGAGANCCACAGAGCTGTGTTATGCAACTATGTAATAGAGCCCAGGCTTTGGGAAGTTTGACAAACTGGAATCTGTGTTTAGATTCCTAACCTTGCAGACATTTCAGGGCAAGGAGGACCTGACTATGTCCCCCCAGATGGCTACAAATGGTTTCACTCTTGTGTTTGGTGAGGTTGCAGCTGCCCCTGGAATATAGCTGTTTACAGAGTCTGGGAAGCAGCATGTGTGGGGAATGTCAATGTCATGGGGCCTGCTTCTTTCTCACTTGGGAAAGGAGAACACAGAGTGCGGCCTGATGTGAGAACACATCCGCCCGCTCAGAATGAATTCATTGTGGAATTGTAGAAAGTTGAAGGCATCAGTCCTGCCTAGAGTGAGCTTAAGATGCCATGTATAAGGGATATGCAGGAGGGTCTCTTGGTTGCTATAACAAATGACCACAGAGGATATGGCTTAGAGAAATAGGCATGTATTCTCTCACTGTCCGAGAAGCCAGAAGCCTAAATTCAAGATGACAACAAGGCCACACTAGGGNTGAAGACTCTAGGGGANAATCCTTGGTTTTTCTAGCGTCTGGGGGTTGTGGCCTTCCTACATCTATAACTGTGTCACCCCATCTCTGCTCTATGATCACATTCCTCCTCCTCTGTCTCACTGTCCTCCTCTCNGNGCCCACAAGATCAAGTATGGTTGCTGGATTTAGGGTCCATCTGAAAGATGCACAGANGCATCCTTCATTTCCAATTTGTTACCTATGTCTACCAAGACCTTTTCCTCAGATAAATCTGCACTCACAGGTTCCAGGGATTAAGATATGGGTATACCTTTTGGGAGCCCCACTGAGCCCATTGGAGAGAGAAGAATAGAAAGACCAGAACAGAGTGGAAACCAGCTGCCCACTACACATGAGTCCGCCATCAACTAGTCAGCTCTGCCCCTAACCAAATTTCTGGGTCAAGGAGAAATGCATCATTTCCAATTTGTAATCAGTGGTGACTATCAGAGACACAATGACTTACACAGTGCAGGTAGTTCTGAGAGGCAGACAGCCCAAGACTCTTCCACCACTGTTCCTTCTTTATGTGATACTCAGTCATCATACGTCCAGCTTCCATCACCTCATGCAGAAATCAGGTTGCTGAAATTTCATCCTTTGCNTGCCTGTGTCAGGCAGGAAGAAGGAAGAAAAGTGCTCTGATCAAATGGTCTGTGCCTGCTGNGTTGCTAATTTAAAGAGTTTTCAGGAGAGCATAGTGCATATAACTCCTAGCTGCAAGGGAAGCTGTAAAAGGGTATGCCTACATTCAATATAAGTGGTACTTAAATAAAACAAGGAATTCTATTAGTGGGAAGAAGACAATAGATNTGGTGTTGGTGAGTATACTCTCTTCCACAAGGATTTTATATGTCACTCAGGTTTTAACGTCTATGTGGCAGAGGCTAAGAACACAATTTATACCTTTGCTCTTGTAGTTAAAAAAGAAAAAGAAAAGAAAAAGAACTCTGACATTTGATGATTGCTTACCCCATATCTGGTGCTGGGCATTGTTTATTATAGATTCTTCAACNCTTGCAAGCATCCTTTGAGGTTGGACTTATTACCTCATGTCCTTCAGAGATGAAGAAACTGAAGTTTGGGAAAGCCAAGTCATTTGCTGAGTGTCCTATGTCTAGAAAGTNGCAGAGCTGGAAGCCNATAGCCTAAGCTCTGTGATTACTGCATCACATGGCCACACTGTAGTGAGACNTTGATGATANCTAAAGGAGCTTCAGCTCACTGTATGCACAGGTTCCCAAGAGTACATGGACAGGAAGGTCATCTTTTCTCTTCCTACATCCTTTGCACCTGAGTAGTAACATCACACCTCATAGTTCATCAACCAGTCCACTAAAATGTTCNTTACTCTTCCCACTCCCTTAGCTCCCAGCCTCCCCGACACTGACACTGGAGCAGGAGCTCCTCACTGGTCTAGAACAGCTGGCTCATAGATGGTGAGCAGAATGCATTAGTTAGTTTTCTCATTCCTGGGACCCAATGTCTGACAGAAGCAACTCAAAAAGGAATGTTACTTTAGCTTACAGTTGCAGAAGTTTAGCCCATCAAGCAAGAAAGGTGTGGTGGAGTGGCTCCGTGGTGGTGGGATCATGTCATGTGACAGGGTGGCTCTGTGGTGATGGGAGCCTGTCACACAGTGGGCTTCTCTGTAGTAGTGAACGCTATCATTTACTTCTCTGCCTTTGCTTCCATTTCCTCCCCGTCTTTCCCCTTTATTCTTGCTTTCTGTTTTCATCCCTTCCTTCCCCTCCCCTCGGCCCACCCCCCCAGCTCTAGGTGTGTTTTTAGGCTTCTTTCACTCAGTGTTGGTCTGCATTGNGTTTTAATCCTTTCGTCCTACTCAAGGCTCTGCATCTTTCAGGATATACCTATTTTAAANGCCACTGATGCGTTTTATAGTTCTTTATATACCCCAAATCACCCCCACACTCCCATCTCCACTGTTCCCTACCTGTAAAGTGGTCACAGCACTTTGTAGTGCCAGCTGCATAAATGCTTAACCCACAGAAGGATTCTGTCTCTGACACACACACATTTGTATTGCACACACATAGACATGCCACAGCCCTNGCCAATTGNCTGGTAGTTACAGTGCAGAGAAGGGATGTGGTCCAGCCAGCCAGGAGCAGGCATTTTATCCTCTGCTACTAGGTCCGTGTCATGGTGTGATGAGCAGCTGTTGNCAGTGTTCCATGAAGATGGAGTCTTCCAGAACTGAGAAGGCAATTTGATTGCCCGNACTGTCCATTTTCCTGTTGGCCTCAGTTTCAACTAACAAGAAGAACTTTCATTAAGAATGTACCTGTTTCCACATGAGGGGATGTTTGTAAACATTAGCTCTCCTAGCTTTGTCAGGGCTTGACACCAGCAAGGCCCCGTCTTCCTGTAGGAGAAACCAGGCTAGTGCCCAGTATATTTGAGACATCTCTGCTCCTAGCTCTACAGCATCCCTGGAGCACCTCTGCCTACATTCCCCCCTACACCCCTCCCAATAGCTGGTCCTTCCTCATCACCTATGGAAAGGTGCCCATCAGCAAGGAGCCATAACAGACATGAAGCCATCAACAGAGAGCATGGCAAGTAGTGCACGTTTCCCCAACTATTGTGATGCCAGCTTGGAAAACCTCTACGTGGCAGCCTTTCATAGACTCGTTGACTGGCTGGCTCTATGTGGTAGCCTTTCATAGACCCGTTGACTGGCTGGCTGACTCAGACTTGCCGAATTTTCTTATAATCTCTGACAGACTATTTTTCATCCCAATATTTTCACTGCCTGCTGACAGCTGGCATTTCTATTTGATTTCTGCCTGTGTGTCACCTCATGGTGTGATCAAAAGGAACTGGTTATATCCCCTATTTTAAAAGTGACCAATCTACTCAGGCTTCTTATTTACCCAAAGGTAGGGGGGCATGACTTCATTTTTTGGAAGTCAGGTACTGAGTTTTGTCACAGTAGACTAACTCTGTAGGTCTGGGCCACCATCTAGGAAGTCCTACCAGATGAGGAACACTGCCTTCTTTGTTAGAGCTTTAAGCAGAAGGTCTTTCTCCCTCTGTAGGGCATCCTGGAAGGGAGGGCTGTGAATCTGGCTCCTTCCCAAGGAACATACCAGAAAGGGCCACATTCTCCCTTCATCCAGAATAAGCACTCCAAAGAAAAGGCTGGTTCCATGGCTGGCTCGCTTCACATACTAATCCAGAAATACCATTTCTCTAACAATCTGAATATCAGTCCTTGTTTCTGTCTTANGAAGGAAAAGGCAAGAACGTCAAAGCCTGTGAGGGAGTTAGTTACCAAAATATGTTTATGAATCTTTGGCATGACTGGGAGGAAAAAGAAAAAAAATGGGGTTCTGTTTTGGGGTTTGGTTTTGTGTAATATAAAAATTTTAAATTTTTAATTGAATTTTTACAGTAGTCTTAGGCTCACAGAAAAGTTTGCATATACTTTCTACATTTCCATATATATATTCATATATACATATATTCATATATATATGGAGAGGTAGAAGGCATATATATATATATATCATCTTGCTTTAGGGGTTGTGGTAGTTTAAATGTAATTGGCCTTCATAAGCTCAAAAGGAGTGGCACCATTAGGAGGTATGGCTTTGTTGGAGTGGTATGGCCTTGTTGGAGGGAGTATGTCACTATAGAGGTGGGCTTTAAGGCTTTCTATGCTCAGGATACCATTGAATGAGTCAGTCAACTTCCTATTGCCTGCAAGATATAGGACTCTCAGCCACTACCATGTCTGCCTGCATGCCGCCATGCTTCTCCATCATGATGATAATGGACTGAACCTCTGAAACTATAAGCGAGCCACCTCAATTAAAAGAGTTGCCGTGGTCATGNTGTCTCTTCACAGCAATAGAAACCCTAACTAAGACAGGGGTACACTGATTACAGTGAACCAACATGGACACAGCCCAGTAAACCAAGATCAATAGTTTGCACTGGAGTTCACTGTTGGTGGTGAACCAAGGTCCCAACAACATAAAAATGTACATATCACTCTAGGACCACACTGAGTAGTGTTCCTGCTGTAAAGACAGAGCACCAGCTGGGCGGTGGTGGCACACGCCTTTAATCCCAGCACTTGGGAGGCAGAGGCAGGCGGATCTCTGTGAGTTCGAGGCCAGCCTGGGCTACAGAGTGAGTTCCAGGAAAGGCGCCAA
>LZPO01055116.1:298612-309595 GCA_001675575.1 Neotoma lepida
ATACACACACACATACACACACATGCACACACATGCACACACACATACACACACATACATATACAGGATACACACACACATACACACACACTCACACACACATACACACACACATACACACACATATACACACAGCATACACACACATATACACACACATACATACACAGCATACACACACACACACATAGCCCTCCTCATGTATTTCAGAAGTTTGAGGAAGTTCAAAGTGCAGGTTGGTGCCACATGGTTCAAAGACAGTGTGGTGTCACCATAGCTGGAGGAGTCAGCCAGGTCCATCCCAAATGGCAAAAATACCAGGCTACTTCCCAGCTCCTTTGGAGAGAGATCATGACCAAAGGTCAAGAATTTGTCTTTTAAAACCCAACATATACAGGTTGAAATTNTATTTNAGTGGTAGAGAGCTTGCCTGGCATGCATGAAAACCCNGGTTACATACCTAACCCTGCTAGAAAGGGGCAGAAATGCAGGAGACGGAACAANNGCATTCGAGAGTTTCCAGCCATATAAGCCCGTGTGGACAATGCCCATTCTGCGACAGGTTTTAAATTATTTGACTTCATTTTCTGGGCTCTCCAAAATGTTCCTGGAACCAGAAGGGTTTGCAGGTGATATTTNAAAATACTATGCATTTCTACTATCTAGCTGAAACTTCTTGGACTCTTCTCATGAACTACAATTCAATTACCTTCTCTGCAAAGAGCCGGGGCTTCTCAGAAGGGTATGCTGTGTAATTGCAGACATCCATTTTCCAATTGTGCTTCTTTTCTGACAGAGTCTGTATTCTGAGAAAGTGTCAAGTTGTGGTTAATGAGGCAGAATCAACGCCATTGTCTGGAGACAGCACACCTGTACTGGGTGGTGGGGTGTCCTTCTGTTAATGATCCCTTAGAGGGTTTTTAATGGCCAGCTCTGAAAAATACTTTATACAATTTAATTAAACATTAAGTGTTTTCAGATTGATCATACAGTCCTAGAAAAAAAAGGAATGAAAAAAAAAAAGCTAAGTCACTGGTTAAACAGTGCCTCTAACTCACCAATATACTAAATGCTAGCGGTTACTTACATCACACTAAGAGACTTCAGCTGCAAGGCCTTCAGCAAGATGGAAGCTTACTTCTTTCATGCAAAAAGTCCCAAGCCTGGGGCTGGAGAGACAGCTCAGCNGCTAAGAGCTCCCACAGAAGACCTGGCTTCCAGAAATTCCCAGCACCCACATGGCAGCTCACATCTGTCTATAATTCTGGTCCCTGGAAATCTGATGCCCTCTTCTGGCCTCCACAGGGATCAGGCACACGTGTGGTGTACACACATACACACAGGCAAAATACTTGTATACATAAAATAATAAAGTAAATAAGNCTAAACAAAACAAAAAAGAAAATTTTAAGTCCCAAGTGAGGCAGGTGGTCTTGGGTGGGCAGATGGTTCAGATCCACCAGCCCACTCAGGCCCCGAGATCTACCCTCCTCAGCGTGGGCCTTCCACCTCTGAGCACAAAAATGCTGTTGCATGCCTCTACAACCATCGCCCNGTGGCCAGGAGATGAGCCAGATGTTGTGGGTGTCACTTGCTTTTATATTCCTTTGGCCGAATGTGGGCCCTGCATCCAGCTGCAAAGAAAACTGGGAAACACAGGCTCTCACAGNTCACCCACGTGCCAGGCTGAAAGACGGGGATCCTATTTCTAAGTGAAAAATGGGCGGTTGGGCATGGAGAATGACAGGATGGGCTTGACAAGAGCCATGATCATTACTGGGATGAAACTGTAATTTCATTTAACAAATATTTACTCCTGTGTGCCCATATTCTAGCTCATTCAGAGATAATCTTCTAAGAAAAAGGACTTCATGAAACGGAAAATCCCAATATATCTGTAAATAAACTACACTGAAGGATAAGATCATTTCTTGCCTGTCTCTTTGTGGGAAACTGTAGCAAAGGCAAAGGCTATTTCTCTTGTCACCTGAGAGGAAGCCAATTGCATTCAGAGGTTTGGGGCAGCCAAGGATGACAAGGCATTGATGAGCCCGTGGTGACACAAGGCTGTCGTAATACTCACGAGGGGCTCCAAAACAACCCATTTGGGTCTGGCAAGAAAAGTCATGCCAGGACTGCACGTGACTGTCATGAGGGCTTTGCTGTGTGTCATTCTCTCCTCGTCTTCATACTTCACATTTAGTCCTGCCCTAAATAAATGCTCTACAGTTGCCCTTTACCAAAAGAGAGCTCTGGGAGGGGTGGCAGAAACCAGGGGTGACACTGGCTTGGTTACTGAATATCTGTGTTGCTGAAGAAGTCACAGACAGGGCTGAGGCTCTTGGCTCCTTAGGCAACCCCACAAACCTGCAGTTGTCACCGGCCATGCAGGCCAGTGCTGAGTCTACGAAGTTTCTTCTAGGACTTATCTTCTCTTTTTTCCCTTTTCCTTTTCCTTCATTCCTTGCTTTCTTTCTTCCTTCTCCCCTTCCTTCCTTCCTTCCTTCCTTCCTTCCTTCCTTCCTTCCTTCCTTCCTTCCTTCCTTCCTTCCTTCCTTCCTTCCTTCCTTTCTTTTTTTCTTCTTTCAAGGTTATATGCCCATGAGTACAAGCTCCCACAGGAAACAAAGGCATTGGATCTCCTGGAGCTGGAGTTACAGGCAGTTNTGGGCCACCTGACATGTGTGTTAGGGACTGAACTTGGGTCCTCTGGAAGAGCAGCTTACACTCGTAATCACTAAGCCACTTCTCTCACCCTTTTTGGAGACACAGTCTCACTATGTAGCTTTGGCTGCACTGAAACTCACTAGGTTGACCAGGCTGGACTTCAACTCATAGAGATCTGCCTGTCTCTGCTTCTCAGGTGCTGGGATTGAAGGTGTGTGTACTGCTCTCGTGTGTGTGTGTGTGTGTGTGTGTGTGTGTGTGTGTGTGTGTGTGAGTGTAGTGTATACACTGGTGTGTATAGGCTAAAGGTCAACATTAGGAGTTCTTCAGACACCAGACACCTTATTTTTTGAGATGAAGTCTCTCAGTGGTCTGGATATCACCAATTAAGCTAGGTTGACTGACAGGCAAGCCCCAAGGATACTCTTGTCTCTGCTTCCCTGGCACTAGAATTACAAGCCTATGCCACCACGTCTTGGGTTTTATTTGCAGGCACTGGGGCTTGAACTCAGGACCTCATGCTTACACAGTAGACACTTTATCAACTTATCTTCCCAGATCCTATGTCATATCTTCCTTGACTTCACTATGCTCCAGGTGTCCATACCACCTATTCTATAGGCCATAGACATTGTGTGCACAAAGTAAACACTAGGGCTATCAATGTTTGTGGCAGAAATGGCTAATTACTTCATGTTCTTCCACTGTAATGGAATCTCTGGTTTTCAGCTGAGCACAACTGTGCTGCTTCACTCCTCCTTAGGCGCTATGGGCAGTCATGCAACTAAGTTCTGGTCAGTAGCTTGTTAATGGAGACATTGTACGCAGCTTCCAATATTCCCCTGAATAAACAGCGGCTGTGGTCTTTCCATTCCTGTTCCTTCTTGCTGTTGGCTGGGATACAGGCATGGTGGTGAGTCATTTTGGACCATATGGAGGAGGGTGACACCCAAAGATGGCAGAGAAACAAGGTAGAAGCAGCCTGGCATTCTAATTCTAATAATTCATCCAAACCGTGGTGGCTTAAGCAACTTTTATAAACCCATGGTTCCCCCTAGCCNGAAGAGAAAGCACAGCTCTGTAGGATCCTCCTTGGATTAGGGTCTCTCTTGAGACTTAATCAAGTTCTGTCCAGAACTTCTGCATCTCTGTGCTCAGCTAGGGCAGGATCCACTTCCTAACTCATTCATGTAGCTGTTGGCAGCCTCCAGGTCTCTGTTGGCTGTTGGTCGAAGACATGCAGATTTTTTTTTTTTTTGCCATATTAACCTCTTCACAAATCAATTTGCTTCATGGCAGTGGGCTTCCCCTAGAGACAGTAAGAGACAGAGAGAACAAGATGGGAGTGAGCCCTTGGATAACCCAACCTCAGAAGTGACATCCCCTTATGCTTACTTCAATCACATGCTATGGTATTTTGGTATTTGCCTGTGTGTGTTAGGGGCAGGGGGAGATCTTATCCCACCCAAAGGGAATTGATTATGCCTTGAATCTAGGAGGACAAGACCCCGGGAGCCATCGTAGAATTGTGGGCTATAGATCTGCCACTGAGATGCTGCTGTCTCATGGCTGGTCGATTAATGCTACAAACTTAATGTGTGGCAGAAATAAACAACCATCTTTTGGAAATGTTTCTTTACTCTTGAGAATTGCATACAGGTCTACATTGAAATATGATCCTATCTACCCCCCATTTTCCCCCTTCCAACCCTCCCCATATACCCTACAACAACCGCCCCCCATGACATCATGTCTTTTCCTTAAATGACAGACTCTCTGGTTAATGTTGTCCATATGTGCATGGGTATGGGACCATCCAATGGANCATGGGAACCTNACCAGGGACCACATCCTCCCAATAGAGTGATTTTTCCCCCTCTGCCTCTACCCACTGCCAAGAGCATCTCTGTAAGGGGGCAACTCACTATTTCAAGGTTAGATTGGCATTGGAGTGCCAACTTGTATTCTAATCAACAGGGCTGGGCTTGTTTCATTCTCTGGAACATTTCCTGTGAGTGAGAACCATGCAAGAAGCATTTTCTGTAATGTCTGCTTAGAAAAAAAAAACCCTCAGTTGTGTAGCAGTCTCTTCTAAGATTAGAACCTCCCATTTCAGAGAAAAGCTTCTTAAGACACGGGGTGTTAAAGGGGAAGTGAGGCCACAAAGTGTTCTAAGGAGAGGAAACATTCTGCCCTCCAGGAAAGCTCCTTAAGCTGGGGAAGTAAATAACTCAGTAGCTTCAGGAAGTCACTGAAACTGACCAGATTCACCAGGCCTCTCTGTCCCCCAAGTGTGTGTAAGCAGTGAAGATTGCTGAGAGATNCTTTCAGAGCAGCTGGGCTCACTGGAAGAAGCAGACACCAGCTAAGAAAAGAACTGTGCGAGGGAGGACATTGCGTGACATTTCCCAGGAGAAGCAGAGACCCATCTGAATGACCTGGAAGAGGCTCAGACAAATTGAGCCACCGGGAAAGGACTTTCTCCAACCAGTTGAGCTGCCTGCAGATTGTGCAATGTGTTTCAGGCTCCCACCTTTTGTGAGCTGTCACCCATGCTGGGGTGGGCTTTGGTGATACAGCTGTCTTTGAGTCATTTCTGCTCCTGTAAGCGACCCCTCACCCATATTCCTGTAAGTAACCCAATAAAACTCATGCATGGTTCACCAAGTTGAACTTCATTGGTATCCTTGCTATTTGGGGAGATTTGTTCATGAATGGCGTCTCACAACTTCTGCCAGTGTCCTTCACTTACACCTCAGCTTCCTTTCCAGAAACCTCCAGGATTATTTTTGTAAGAATTCTTTGGCTCTACCTAAAGACACTCCAGGCTAAGGTGTGCCAAGTCTGCCCACAGGAATTTGGAGTCTAGATGTCCCAGTCAAAGTCTCCTGAAAACTGGACCTATATGGAACAAGAACTGGTCTGTACGGGCATTCGAAAGGGAGGAAGCCAGCTTGCAAGGGAGAGAAAGATGAGGTAGCTATGCAGAGAGAAGCCTGCAGAGGGGGCTCAGTCCCAGGATTCCTATTCCAGGCCTTCTGAAGCGGGCTGGATCCCCACCCCCAGGTGTATGAGTATGAGATGCTTCCGTATGGTTCCAGAAACATCTCCTCCTCCTCACATGGCCATAAAGTAAGTCTCCACCAGCTGGGGTGTATTTCAACTCTTGTGGTTAAACAATCTCTAACTGGGAAAGGTCTTTACTGTTGGTGAGCTTTCGGTATCCAGACTNAGCANCCTCTCAGCAGCTCACAGCATCCTTCCCTACACTCCTACCAGGAAAACAATGAAGTCTTGCTAGAAAACCCTTAGGGAGGAGCCAAGCAGACTCATGGGAAAAGAACCAGGGAAGGGAAGGACATTGCATGACATATGTATGCTTGTGATGTGGGTCATTGTTGTACTGGAAGTCAATAAATGATTCCTTAGTGGCGCTAGGGATCAAAGGAATCCTGCCTTGCCTGGACCCCAGGCAGCCACATAGGCTTGTCTTCCCTGAGTTATCTTTGTTCCTGCATTATAGGGAAAGCCCTTGCTCTGTGAATTGACCCAGGCCTCTTCCTTGAAGTAGCTTTGCTCTTGTTCCTTCTGAATCCCCCGATGGCTCTGGGCTAGCATCTGTCTCCACACTCCCTCCATGTGCTACTTTCTGTCTAGATTGTTTACTTGGGAATCCAGGCCAGGGTGCCGGGGAATGGTTGTATTTTTTCAGCAGAATTCTGCACTCCCCTTCTTGAGTCACACTCCACATTCCTTCCATGCCTCCTCTGAGCTGGTGGGGTGTTTGGCAGCAAAGCCATTGGCTGCATAAGCCCAGGAAGGCTTTGTCCTCAACCTTGTTCTAGGAGCTGACCCTCTGGTATGGAGGGGGCAAAGTGAGATGTGGTAAACAGGAAGCCAGCAGGCCCAGCTTGGCCTGGGGAATCAGAAAACATCAGATACCACACTCAGCCCTGGAGCCAGATCATAACCTTCTGGGGTTACAGCGTCTTCCAGGCTGGCTCGGGGTGTATTCTCAGAAGTTTGGGATTGTCAGCGCAGCAGGATAAATCTGTCCTAAGACACTGACTCAAGAATGTCATGGTTTCCAAGGTTACTGTGATAAATGGACAAACCGATAAACTAAAGGAAGGCGGGGAGAGTTAGAGTGTGAGAGTGGCCAAATGATGTGCCCCCCCACACACACACCTGTATTAAGTGCTACCTTTTCACTCTGCCTCAAATCTTCAATCCTGGGCAGGCACGGCTGCGTTTTCTATAACTTCTCAAATACTGTACTTTGCTTTCAGAGTCAGTATCTCCCTAGCAGAAACCAGTGCTTGAAGCTAGGTGATCTCTGTTCATCAGAGCTTGTGACCCTATGCATCTGGCGTACAGCAGGAGTTCAGCAATGATTTATTGAATGAATGAATGAATGAATGAATGAATGAATCAATCAATCAATCAATCAATGAATCAATCAATGAATCAATGAATCAATGAATCGTTTTTCTCTAAGGATGATTTCCACCGTTCTCTTACTGCATTTCTTTTTCATCTGTCTGCTGCTCTTCACAATGAGGACACTCTCTTCCAGTCATGCTTAGCAATCCCAGGTATTTCAGGTATCATCAGGTCCGAGCCCACTTCTGCAGCCAGGCTTTGTGGGTAAGAGCTGGGCTTCCCAGGAAACTAGAAANGGACCTTTTGTAGGGAATGCATTAGCGGGCACAACAGATTACATGTAAACAAGAGTCGAGAGGTAGAATGCTGGGAGTGGAAGGGGTTAAGCAATGGAGGAAGCCAGAGGGTGAAAGGGAGGGCCAGATGAAAAGGAAGGGTGGGTGAAAAGCCTCATGGACGCCTACTATCCCGCAACCCAATTTTAAAAATAATTGAGGGGATAGTAAAATAGACACACAAAAGGCAAGACTGAGGGGCATAGTGAGTGTTAAAGGATTTAGTGGCCCCAGAGGTCTCAAAAGCAACACAGGCTATTGTCATTGCCCTTGGCTGCCCTCTAAGACTACGTGGTAAGACCTTATTGCTGAAGAAANCATACACTTTGGCTGCAGAACGTAGAGAAACCAATCTCAAAGTGGTCAGGAAGCTTCCTTCTAGCAGGCTAGCTTTCACAGTGCCNGAAGATGCTATGCAGACTCCTGGAGGGCAAAGAATATCAGTGGTCTGACCCTGTATGCTGCAGTCCTGGCCTGCCACTGCTGCAACAGCAGCATGACTGTTCTGGAGTTACTAACAGCTTTCTGATTGGATCTGAGACCTGCTCCACAGGATGGAGGTTCATGCCTGATACGGTAGTCCTAGTCAAAAGCTCATAGCTGGGGATTTAGCTACATGATCAAGCTGTCAGTGTACTTTCTAAGATACGGTAGTCCTAGTCAAAAGCTCAATGCTGGGCATTTAGCTANATGATCAAGCTGTCAATGTACTTTCTGACTATGTGTATTCATACCCATCAATCTGGGCTGCTCTCAGCCTTGGTCAGAGAAGCTTTTTTTATACTGGGCAGCAGTCAATGGAGAGATGTATAACTTCTCCAAGTGCTGAGAATGAGAGAATGATCGCTCAATGCTAAGGATACCTGTATCAGCACCCACTTACCCTCACTAAGACTCAGGAATATCTCAGAAAAGGAGGTAGAAAGACTTGAAGAGCCATAGGATGGAGAGGAATGAAGCGCTGTCTTCTGGGCATGCCATGGCTGTCACCCTCATATGCTCACAGCCGTTGAGATTATCTGGACAAAACTCTACAAAATCCAGCCAGCCCAAATTCTGGGGTGTATGAGTAGATGAGCTCCAGACCATACCCCTTACTGAGGAGCTATTGGCCGTTGATGGTGGCTGGGGACAAGGTGGATAGTGACTGGGGACAAGGTGGATAGTGACTGGGGACAAGGTGGATAGTGGCTGGGGACAAGGTGGATAGTGGCTGGGGACAATCCTCCTGGTAAGACTGCATGTTTCAGTGCTTGTGCATGTGCATATGGGACTTAGTGGGGGAAACCATGAAGTTGGGGAGTATGTTTTTAGAGAGAGCTAGGGAAATTATAGAGATGAAGTGAGTAAGACATACGATCATCTTGCATTACGTATGTGTATTTATTCTCAAGAATAAATAAGAATTAGAAAAAATAACCAGGCTTCCAGGGTGCAGATCCTTCATCCACTGCCTGCCATACTCCCTGGAGGCCTGAGAGTCAGGACCGGACATTCTCCAATGCTTGCTCAGTTCTCTTACCTACTGTGATGATTCTGAAGGCAAAATGATGTAATCAGAGACTAACTGAATTGACAGGTGGCCCCTGGTGGTCCTGAGTTGGGTGCCTTCTTTCCCTCCCTTGAGAATCCACATTTCATCATGTCTTACATTTCATAGAGACTTCATGGTGTTTGTAATAGTCTAGCCATGCTTGTACATGTGGTGTTTTCCTGTACAAAGTCCCCTTCAACACAGTGCTTTACAGAAATAAACTCTGAAGAACCCTTGTGGGATACTTCTGTGCACAGCACTCGAATGGAAAACATCTAAAGCACAGGAGGGAATGCTGCTGGGAGGATCAGGAGAGAGAGGATTCCCAGAGGCCTTCATGGGAGGATGGGATATNGCCACACAGAAACACACAGGTAAGGAAAACCAAATCCACTTCAGCATTTCTCATCCCGAGCTGCAGCTTCCTGGGCTAGAATGAGCTGTCCTCTGCGAATCAGCAGTACAGTTCAAAGGGACCTGGTGGAGGGGCACAAGGCAACCCCAGGCAGCAGAGTTGGCATGTGAAGAAAAGGACCTGCCCCTTCCCGGGACAGGGACCCCCAGGAAAGACGTGCGTGATAAACACTGCTGTGTGTCTGCAATCTGGCTTTTATCCCTTCAAAGACTCCTGAGCTGGGGGCAATTAACAGGGTTGGGGCGGCCAAGAAACTGCCCTGTGAGGATAAACAGGCTGACAGGACATTTATACAGCAGCTTCAAGCAGAGTTCTGGTTCCCAAGTGTGGAAGAGACAGGAAGGAAGCACGGACATTGGGAGATGCCTATTGTCCTCTTTCTGGGCTGAGGTTCTTCTGCCAGGCATGTGGGAATCCTGGTTCAATTTAAGGAAAGGCTGGGTGATTCTCTGGGACCTCAGGGCAGTGGTAGACAGAAGGTTCCCACCAGGGACCACCAAGGCTCTTTTATCGGAAGCAGAAGCCATGGTCAAGTTTTTACCCCCTCAACTTTATGAAGACCAAGTTGACAATCCCCAGCCCTTGGTAACTATTATTCTCCTCTCTGCTTGTATGGACTTGGTCATTGAGATTACTCAGATACATGAGATTTGCAGCATCTGGGCTTCTGCACCTGGCTTATTTCACTTAACACAATATCCTCCAGGCTCATCATGCATCATTCATCACACAAATGGCAGCAGTCCCCTCTTTTACTAAAGGCTAAATAATATTCTTGTGTGTGTGTGTGTGTGTGTGTGTGTGTGTGTGTGTGTGTAATTGTCTTTATCTGTTTTCCTGATGACAGACATTTGGGGGATGTTTCTTCATCTTGGCTGTGAATGATGCTGGGAACACAAATTAAACACTGGGAGAAAGGAAATTGAAGGTACCACAAGGTATCATCTCCCATCTATTAAAGTGACTGTTATCAAAGAGACCAAACATGAGCACTGTCACCAGTGAGGCTGTGGAGAAAGGGGAGCCCATGTGCACTGTGCTAGAAATGAAAACTAACAGGGCCAACCTGAGCTTACTAGATTGTTCACACTCAGGATTCCACAGTGACCCAGCTGATCCTTCCCTGGCTGCCAGGTGGGCAGATTTGGGGCCCTGGAAAGCTCAGCAGCTAAGAGTATCCCCTTTTCTTGCAGAAGATGGGGGTTTGGTTTCTGGCACCCATGTGACAGCTCACAACAGCCTGTAACTCCAGTTCCAGGGGATCCAACTCCCTTTTCTGGCCTCCATGGTTTCTTGTGTGCATGTGGTGTACATACACTCAGTCAGGCTCACATACAAACAAACATACATACATACATATACATAAATTTTGAAAAAATAAATCTTTTTTTAAGGCAAGGTGACTTAAGATGCAGCAGTGGCTCTTCCTTCTACCAACTGTCATAGCTGGCAANTGATTGACCTGTCTAAAACTTGTCTTCTCTTCCTAGGGAATGGGACTAAAGTCACGGTGCCCCCTTGCTGGGATTCTCTTTAGGATCAACAACACAAGTACACGTCCACTTGCCAAAAGCTGTCAGTGAAGAAGGCTGGTGTGGCCATCACTAAAACATGAAGCTGAGCATTGCAGGGGCACACTCCTGTAACTC
>LZPO01055116.1:330753-343434 GCA_001675575.1 Neotoma lepida
TATGTGTATGTGTGTGTATGTGTGTATATATGTGTGTGTATGTGTGTGTTTGTATATGTGTGTGTATGTGTATGTGTGTGTGTATGTGTGTATATATGTGTGTGTATGTGTGTGTTTGTATATGTGTGTGTATGTGTATGTGTGTGTGTATGTGTGTGTGTATGTGTGTGTATGTGTATGTGTGTGTATGTGTGTGTGTATGTGTGTGTATGTGTGTGTATGTGTGTGTATATGTGTGTATGTGTGTGTATATGTATGTGTATGTGTGTATGTGTGTGTGTATATGTGTATGTGTATGTGTGTGTGTGTATGTGTGTATGTGTATGTGTATGTATGTGTATGTGTGTGTGTATATGTGTGTGTATGTGTGTATGTGTGTGTGTGTATGTGTGTGTGTGTGATTGTGTGTGTGTGTGTGTGTGCTCTAGCTCTTCCACAGCAGCATATTCTCACTTAACCACAAGCAGCTCTCCAGCCCCTGGCAGCCTTTAGTGTCATTTTTGTATACAATTATACTTGCAAATAAGGACAGTCTGACTTCTATTTCTGTCCCTCTTCTCTTTTCCTATTGTTTCTTATTGTTGAACAACAATAGACAAAGTGATTTTAGTAGAAATGCTTTGAATTTTTTTTCTGATTTCACATGATGTTAGTTATAGGTTTGTCATAGTTAGCCTCTACTATCTTGAGATACANTTATTCTATTTCTAGTTTTTTCAGGGTGGGGTATCGTGAAGGGATGTAAGGTTTTGTAAAAGGCTTTTTCTGCATCCACTGAGATGATCCTTGAGTCCATTTATGTAATATACCACATTTATTGATTTGTATTTGTCAANCTATCCCTTCATCTTTGAAATGAGGCTNACCTGATCATACAAAANGTCATTTCTTTGTTGGCTGNATAGAATTCCATTGTGTATATGTACTGTGTTTGCTTTATTCATTCATTCTTTGGTGGGCATTTAATTGTTTAATTGTGTATTGTGAATAATACTGCAATAAACGTGAATGTCAGTTATCTCTTCAATGTTCTGACCATTTCCTTTAGGAAAATAGCCAGCAGTGGAATCTCCTGAAGGGATGTGACAAAACCTACATTCCCAAGAGTCTTAGAATATAGAGCAGAGTTGAGGTGATAGTGATTACGTGTTGGAAATACAGGCCCAGGGGCTGACGATATGGCTCAGTGGGTAAGAGTGCTTACTGCACAAGCTTGAGGCCCTGAGTTTGGATCCCAACACCCATGTAAATCCACAGAGGTGTCTGCATGAGCCTGTAATTCCAGCACTGCAGGGAGAAGAGACAAGAGGGCCACTGGGTCTTGCTGGCCACCAGCCTAGCTTGAGGTTCACTGAGAGACCCTGTCTCAAAAGAACAAGATGGGCAGTAGTAGAACCAGGACATCTGATGTCCTCCTNTNGCCTCTGAACATATACATGGNCATGNACACCTATGCACACACATACCACACACACACATATTACTTGATCATACAAAACTTCATTATTTTGGTGGCTGAATAGAATTCCATTGTATATACATGAGAGAGAGAGAAAGGGAGGAAGGGAGGGAGAGAGAAAGGGAGAGAAGGGGGAGGGGGGAGGAAGAGCGAGAGAGAGGAAGAGAGAGAACATCAGCTCAGATTCTCACCATTTGTCCCTCCAGGATATGTGCCATCCACGGTACCATCTCTACTATCTGGTTTCCCATCAGAGAATTTGCTTTGTCCACAGACGCTTGCTGCTAAGAACATGCTAGAGCATGTTCAGCTCTTGATCCAGGACCCTTCCCAGAAAGATACCTGACATTATGTGCTAGCTACATCTCTGGATAGCAAAGCTTTAAGCCACACAACAAAATGCAGTATCTGCAGCCTTGGTCATCAGCTGCCATCCACTGCCATTGCAACCCAAAGTCTCCTATGNTATCTGTCACATTGCACATACTCAGGGACTTTCACCCTCCTCTTACTGGACAGATGTCAACCAACTCTCAGCATGGCTTTTCTTTTCCTACCTGTGACAGAAACAAGTGTTCACATGAGGGATTTATCTGTGAACCACAAGCAACTTCTCAACACGTGATTTTACCTGGGGCCTAGAACAGGTGTTGTGCAGGCGAATTGTTTTTCTCTCTATTGCTGGGGTTTTGTTATAGGTCTCTCTTGTGGTTACTTGGGAAAACATAACCATTCACCTACAAAAGGTTCAGCACCATTGGTAAGAACTGAACCCATCCTCATACTTCCTAGTGAATGGGACGATAGAGCTATATATGATGTGTCTGTTGCTTGGAGCCAAAGCATTTGAACTGGTGCGTACTGAGGCACATCACAGCATAATGGAAAATGAGATCCCAGAGGCCTTCACCAGAAGTGCTGGGCTCTTTCTGCCAGGGAAAGAGCAGAGGAAAAAATCATTAAGAGTTGGCAAACATTTTGGGGTGGATATGATTCCAAACAACGGGTCTGTCTCTTGCATCTGTGTGGGATGTTGTGCTGACTGACAGGCAAGACCAGTTGCAACTGTATATGCATCACCTTGCAGCAAGCTCTGCCTCTGGGTTCCCAGCTGCAGGCCATGGGCTGGGAAGGAGCAGCTGAGGCATTACAAAATAAGAAGGCAACAGAAAGTGGCCAGAAGTCACAGATTTGAGGCCTCCAGTGTCTCATTATGGCTTGTGACTCATTAGACCAACCGTATCTCACCTTTGCCTCATTTTTTCCNTAGAAGACTAGGAACGGCAACCACTGGGCTGTGGGAAGGCATCTTCCCATGCTGTCTTTATAGACTTTATACTCTTGTGTCCACATGCAGGCTTAGCTGGCACACTACTAACCCATTCTGAAGTAAGAAAGAAAGTTTTCTGAGTTCTCGGTGTTTCTCGTATTCTCACCTCAGAAAGCACAGAAGATGTGAGATCAGTGTTCTTGGGGANAGANGGGAGTATGTGGTGTGTCTATGTGCATATGTATAATTTAACCTGGCCTGGAACTTACTACATAGCCCAGGAGAGCCTTGGCCTTGAACTTGTGACAATCTTCCTGCCTCAACCTTTCTAGTACTGGAATGACAAACATGAGCCCCCCACACAGCTTCAAAATTTCTTTAATTGGGGTTTGAGGAGATGTCTCTGCAGTTAAGAATGTATACTGCTCTTTCAGAAGACCAGAGTTCAGTTCTCAGCATCTCTGTCTGGCATGTCACAACCACCTACAACTCCAGNTCCAGGGCTCTGACACCCTCTTCTGNCCTCTGTGGGCACAAACCCATGCACAGGCACAAACACATACACATAATTAAAATAAATCTTCTAAAGATATTCTTGAATGTCCAAACCTGGGGCTACATTATAATATGAGTCTTCAGAAATAAAGGTTAAAAGGGCTTTTCTAAAATGGTCACATTTTTTTAACGGCAGCTTTAAAATTAACAAGCGACAGCAAGGGTGCTTTTGTTTAATGGAAGGTCTCCATTCATGCCTGCTGCCTTCAGTATGCCACGGCCATTTACTGAAGACTTTCAACACAGCGGCACTGAGCTAAGTACTTAATGGTATCTCCTATAAACATCACCACGATGCTCTTAGGTTACTTTTGGCCTGCCCGTTGTATTCATAAAATGCTGTTTTTACTGAGTCAAAGAATTTAGATTAAATAATTCACCAAAAATGTACATAATGAACTAGGAATGAAGGAAACACCTTTCAGCTATAGGGATAAGGTACAACAGCCACAGCACACCATGTTGTGGGGACCAGACAAAGCTCTGTTATCATCTGAGGTAGGCCAACGTCTTTTCAGACTCCGTCTCCATTGCTGTGAGGAGATACAGGCCTGGTGACTTCAGACCTCCATTTTTTTTTTTTTTTCAGAAGACAGCAGGAATTCGAACTTTTATGTGAAACTGAAATCTTATTGTTAAACACTGGCAACCGCTACAAAGTTGTTCGTCTCTCTGCAGCCAAACAAAATACAGCTGTGAGCTGGGCTCAGCCCATAGGCCGCCTGTTTGCAAACTCCATCCCCCTGGCCTGGGCAACTGGGAATCATTTCAGATTCTTCTGTTCTCTTAAAGAAACATGGCACCTTCGACCAGGCTCCAGAGGGCTTTAAATTATTGTTAATGGTTCAGCTCTAGGGCTTCACTACTGCCCACCCACTGGCCCTCAGAAATAAAGTGCCCATCACTTTATTCCTGGTGACACGGGTGTGTAACTTGTGAGATCGTTAATCTGTGGAACTTGAGGGAGCTGTGTAGACCTGGGTGTGCCAAGGGAGAAAAGAGTGAGGAGGGGGAGAGATATAAGAAAGACAACAGGAGCCCCTGCTGAGTACTGTCCACCCTCTAGGTCCCCTTCAGCACCACCCTCCCCCATCACTGGCCCTTATCTGTTTTAACCATTCAGACCCCTGAAGGCCAGCAGTCAGCCTCAGCCCACCATTCTTCATTTCTGATTTCTCTCCTCAGAGGAGATAAGGAGGTCCCAGGGCCTCTCAGTGTGTTTTACATCAAAGGCCATTGAAGGGTCCTGACAGGCTAGATGTCAATGCTATAAACAAACCATTAATCACCCTGCCATTTCATGGACATGCTCTTTCCAGAGGGCATGAACTTTCTCCAGGTCACTAATATAAACCACATCTCCCCCGGTCCCCAGCCAATGGAGGAGGCAGGGTGGGATGCCTGACTCAACAGTTTGTAAATAGCCAATTAAAAGAGAGATGGTTGAAATGAATGAAACAACCAAGTCACAGCTTTGGGGGATGTGTAGATTGCTTCCATCCCTTCTGCATGCTCCACCTCTGAGTCAGGTACAGAAAGGAAGGCCACAGGGGCACAATAGGATGGTAATGGTTTTGCCACTGATCCAACAGCATCCTTTTGGCAGCCTCCATGGTCTGAACGGTGAAGATTGGAACCCAGGGACAAGTCTTTCCAGAACAGTCTCTCCTCTGTGAGATGACGCTGGGATCCCCTGACCAGTGGTTCTAACTTGGCCAGCATGATCCACTAGAGGCCAAGTCTTTGGTGTAGAGTCATCTGTCTACTGAGCTTCTGCTATGGACAATCTCCAAGCTCAGTAACCAGACTGGAGAGGTCCTAGCTCTTAAGGCTCTTCCTTCCTGTTAGGGGAGGCCACCACTAAGCAACCAGTTCAGGTAGCAATAAAGCCATAAAAACCTGGAAAGAGTGCTGGGGGTGGGTGGGTAATAGTTTGAGTTGGAAGAGAAGAGAAATCATTGACTAACCCTGGTGCTGGAGTGAATGCAAAGTGGGGAGTAGCAGAGAAAAAGAAAGAGTGATGCCTATCTGCAGAGCACCCTATAACCCCACCTGGAGAGGCGAACTCATCAGATGAGAGGCCTTAAGAAATGCTCTGCCTCCCAAAACAATACAGACTGTTGACATTGCTCTTGGTTGTCCACGAGAACCTGACGGTAAAGTCCTGTTGCTGAAGATACCACACACATTGGTCACAGTACATGAAGAAGTCAAGTACATGGCATCAACCAGCGAGTCTCTTCCCTGCTGGTCAGCTTTCACAGTACTGGAAGGTGCTATGCAGGTTGCTGGGAGAAAAAAGTCATCAACAGTCTTACCTCGTTGTGAATGCTGTGAACTATAATAATGACTGGCATGGCAAGATATGCCCACAGATTCAATAGTGTTATCACCAATCACTTTCTTACTTGATATAAGGCCTAAGCCACAGGAAGAAAAACATGCCTGGTACTGTAAAGCTGGCCTAGAACCTATCTATGGTAGCAGAGCTCACAGGCCTCAGAGGTGAACCTACTATTATTACTATTCTAAATGTTCATAGAATCAAACTGCCCTCTAAATTTGTATCTCCCTACCTAGAGGTCACTATAGCTCTCACACCTTATCAGGGAAGTTTCTTTGTGCAGTGGATGGTGGTTAAAGCAGAAACTCAGAATTGGCCAAAGTCCAAAGATACGTGCAGAGTGCTCAGCCACAAATGGAACATCCTTATCACCCACACTCTCATCCAGAAGACCACCATGGAAGACCACAAGAGCCAGAGGTCGGGGAGAGCCCAACCTGCATATGGTAGGACCACTACATCAGAAACTTTCAGCATCTGTGCCTATCTGCATACAACCTGCAGTCAGTATTCTAGCACAGAGTGGGAAGGGGTTTGCAAGCCCCCACTCCTAACCAAGGAGCTATGGACAGTAATGGTTTCTGGGAGAGGAGGAGCCAGTTTGTTTGACTGATTGCTTGCTTGATTGCTTGCTTGCTTGATTGATTGACTGAGTAGTTGATTGACTGATTAATGGATTGATTGATTGGTTGATTGACTGACTGATTGATTGATTGATTGATCCATTGCCTGATTTGAGACAGGGTCTCACAATGTAGCCCTGGGTAACCCATTGTGTAAACCAAGCTGGCCTTGAACTCACAGATAGCCACCTACATCTGCCTCCTAAGTGCAGGGGTTAAAAGCATGCACCACCGTGCTTGGATTTAGTTTTCTTTAAAGGTAGACCAGGCTCCAGTGGATGGCACAAACTGCACTCAACTTTTATTTATTTTTTTTTAAAGGGTTAAAAGCATGCACCACCATGCTTGGATTTAGTTTTCTTTAAAGGTAGACCAGGCTCCAGTGGATGGCACAAACTGCACTCAACTTTTATTTATTTATTTTTAAAGAGCACGTGACATTGGGAAGGATAGCAGAGTGCGGGTGGATATGATCACCATACATTGTATGAAATTCTCAGAGAATTAATGAAACTATATTTTTAAGATCACAACTCCGCCATAAATGGGCCATCTGTATTATACTCCACTCCGGCTAAGGCTCAGGGAACATCTTAGAAGAGGGAGCAGAAAGACGATAAAGACTAAGATCAGAGAGGATAGGTGTGAAACTGTCTTCTGGACATGACAGGGCCATTGCACAAATGAATTTACAGTGTAAGTCATCTGCATAAGACTTGCACAGATCAAACCAGTTAACATTCAAGCATGGAGCTGAGAGCAGCTCATGGGCCCCGCCCCTAGCTGATGAGCTATTTTAACAGAAGGAAGAAATGACCTCTATACAAAGACTGCACGTAAACCAAGAAGCCAGAAGGCTGAAGTCCAAGCAACAAGGCAGGAAGCAGGGCAGCTAAAGTACGGTGGGCAGATTTCTCAGAGAGTCTGAGCAGTGGGGAATACACCATGCATTTAGGTTGTGTTAGGGAAAGAACTTAGACTCTCCCCCCTGCCTTGAGTCCCTGGGAACTGGTCCAGGGCTGAGAGCCCTTGCTGGACTCCCAGGCAGAAGAGTAAAGTACCATCTCAAGGTCAGATTTGGAAAGGTCAGAGAGACATGGAAGAGGACATTGTTCTTGCTAGTTCCAATGCTTAGAAAGTATCTTTTTGAACTGTGCCTTGTAGTATACACCTGTAATCCTAGCACTCTGGAGACAGAAGCAGGAGAGTTATTGTGAGTTGAGGTCCAGCCTGGGTTTCACAGTGAGTTCCAAACCGGGAAGGGATACATAATAAGACCTTGTCTCAAACAACAACAAAAACAAATGTTAGAAGGAATTAACCAGTAAATTACAGTTTAGTACCAGGATTAACCCGATTTTCTAAATACAGTATATAGAAAGAGGCCTGTAAATATTAATGATGTCATTGCCACCAACTTTTGTTCTAGTTCCTTTATGGCCACCAATTACCTATCATTGAAATGCTATATTACTAGTTAAGTGTCATCTTTGTCTAGGACAAAGGGAAAAACGGATGCACCTTCTTCACATGTTTGTTGATCTGAATCTCCATTAACTCAGCCCTGACTCCTCTCGGCTCCTCTGGGAGACCTTTGCTGTGGGATATCTTTCTGTATGCTGTGAATATGTGTTGTTCTGATTGGTTGATAAATAAAGCTACATTGGCCTATGGCAAGGCAGCTTAGAGGCAGGAGGGAAATCCAAGCAGAGATACAGAGAAAAGAAAGGAGAGGAGGGAGAGATGCCAGCTGCCCCCAAAAGAACAGCAAGATGCGAGCAGACTAGTAAAGTCACGGCCACATGGCAACTTATAGATTAATAGAAATGGGTTAAGTTATAAGAGCTAGCTAGCAAGAAGCCTGCCATAGGCCATGAAATTGGTAATTAGTATTAAGGTTCTGAATGATTATTCTATAAATGGCTGAGGGACCGTGGGGCCGGGTGGGACTGGAGAAATCTTCCAGCTACAAGCCTTAGCTGAGGATGTCTCTCAGAAAGTGACTTCCTCAGTCTACCCGTTTGCTTTCCACCACCTCTCTGAGAGAGACCCTTCAGAGTGCTTCACTATCTGACATCTTTTTCCCTTTGATTGTTAGCTGTCTGTTGTCTGGGTTCTCACTTCAGAAAATGCTCTGTAGCTGACAAAGAGATGTCAGCTACATCTTCATTGCCCAGATGCCACCTTGAACATGGCAGAACGGGCACGGGAAAGGGTATCACTGACAGAAAGATTAGTGTCGTGGTTTGACTTTTAACACATCCCCCAGGCCCTTGAAAGCCTGCTTGCGAGCTGGTGAGCTTCTGAGAGATGGTTGCATAGTGAGGATGCTAACCTTGTCAGTGGAGTAATGGAGTGATAAGCGCATAGCTGAGTGGACTGTTAGGAGATAGGCCTAGTTGGAGGAAGTGAGTGACTGGATTTGTGCCTCTGAAGGGTATATCTATCCCTTCCTCTTGTTCTGTATACTTCCCAGCTGACATGAAGCGATAACTTTCTTCCACCATGCCTTTCTACCACGATTCTCTTCCTGGCCATAGACAGGCCCAGAAATAACGGAGCCAAGACACTGTGGAATGAAACCTAAAAAACAGTGAGCCAAAATCCACCCATGATTCACTAAGCTGCTCTCTCTGGTGTTTTGTTATAGTGAGGAAAAGTAACACAGAGAGTGACGGGCTTTTATATGCTTAGCTTGTCCTGAGGTTAAGTCAAGCAAGTGCACTTCCGAGGATGTTGCTTGATGTGGTCCCAACACTGACTCCCCCAGGGCTCCGACCAACAGAGAAGCAAAGCATTAGAACTTGGATGTTCAACATGTGGACTTGGGACAGTCAAAGAACAATGCCTCGTCTAGAGGCCAGATAAGACTTTAGATTGTGTGTGTGATATACAACCTTGTAAAGCAAGGTAGACCTGGGAGGGCCTGTTTCATAGCATCCCAAATAGAAATGGTAAGTAAGTGGCCTTGCTGGTGGGACTCTACTCTGCAGAAGTGGTCCTTGAGGAAGACTCTGAAGGTCATAAATCACAATATGTTTATCAAGGTGAATGTGTGACAGGATTGTCCCATGCACTGGGTATTTGCCATCTCTACAGCAGGATTACACTTGGCTTTTGTTCAAGTGAATTTACTATCATGGACTAGAACAGCCAACACTGAGACTCCACATCTGGGCATGGGACAGGCCATTGGAATCACCTACATGGCACAAAAATAAATGAACCAATTTTCATGACTCTAAGAATATCTTTTGACAACTGTGCCTGGTATTGCAAGACAATTTATGTTATCTGTAATTCATGACATGATGTTATTTTCAGTTTATAAATAAGAAAACAGGATCAAAGAGGTTAATAAAATTGTCCAAAGCTACAAAAGATGAAGACAGGATTAAAATTCAGATAGGGTTAACTCCAGTACTCACTTCTCTACCATACCAGTAGTTATCAGACGTCAGCCCATATACCTGACCCATTTGTATTAGTTCATGAACAAAATGAGAATAGTAAGGACAATATAATAATTTCCTTAATTCTGAATTATCTACTCTAAGAAGATAGTGTTTAAATAATAGAGGAGAACATAATATCATGTATATACAGATTTATTTTCTAAATTAAGATTAGATTATGTCCTAGTAAGCTTTGACTATCAGCATGACACAGCCTAAGGTCATTTGAGAAGGGAGTGTCAATTGAAGGAGTACCTAGATCTAGTCAATCTATAGTTGGTCTGTGGGGGGGCTGTCTCATTGTTGATTGATGTAGAGGAACCTAGCCCACTGCATCATCCCTGGGCAGATGGACCTGGACTGTACAAGGGAGTTCAAGAGGCATGAGCCCAAAAGCAAGTCAGAAAGCAGACTTCTTTCTTCATCAAATTCCTGCTTGAGATCCTACCCTGACTTACTGCAAGCTGGCCCCTGACTGGAAGTGGAAGGTACCTTAGGTCACAGCGATGGAAAAGAAACCAGAGCAGATGACGATTTCAGAATCATTAGGATATGGTAAAAGTGTGTTGAATCAAAGAAATGAAGAACATGCCATTGCAAAAGTCTGCCTTAATTTTAAAATTCTCCATTTATAGGGAATTTACGCAATTTCTCAGGCTTTTGGGTACGATCTATAAGTGGTTAATTTTTATTGTCAACTTGATTNACTTGAGAAATGCCCAGGGCATTAGAGAAACACAGCTTTGGATGTGTCTCTGGCGGGTTTCCAGAGACTCAGAAAAGCCCACCTGGACTGTGGGCAGCAGCAGCTCATGGGCTGGGGTACAGGCTAAATAAGCAGGAAAAGAGGAAACTAGCTGTGCCAGCATTCTCCTTCCTCTGCTTGCCAACCTGCCAAGCAAGTAAGCAGTCTGCCACCACCGTGCCTTCCCCACCCAAATANACAGTACCCCTGGAATGTGAACCAAACTAGCCCCTCCTCTACAGTGCCTTTGCCAGGTAATTGGTCAAAGCAACAAGAGAATCTGTCCTCATTAATTTAATATTGTGAGTCTGTGGTATTGATATTTTGGGATATTTGACTCTTTTTATTATAAAATCATGCGATTATAAAGTTGCTTCAAAAAAACAACTTAGTTGGCATAATTTAAATCTGTTATTCTCTCTTACTGTTCAGAATCCCAAATGTTTAAGAGATGGTACCACACACCATGCTGACCCACTCCTGATAGCAGATGTAAGATTGTGGGCTCCTAGGTCAAATCCAGCCCACAGGAGTGCTCAGGTTTGACCACAGTAGGTTTATAAACATATAAACATTGCATTAACTTACAATAGGTTTTTTTTGTGTGAGTGTTTTGTCTGTGTGTATATTTGGGTGCTACATGTGTACAATGCCAGCAGAGGCAAGAAGAGGGCACTGGAACCCCTGGAACTGGAGTTACAGAGGGTTTGTAAGCCACCATGTGGGTTCTGGGAACCAAATCTGGTTCCTCTGTAAGAGCAATAAGTGCTCTAACTCTTGAGCTGTCTCTCAAGCTCCAACTTACAATATTTTAAATACAGGAATGTGTAGGAGAAANACATAGTCACAGTGTACAGAAAGACATCCCCATCAGGAATGTACACAGGACTCTTCATTTCTAGCTTTTCTTCAAAATTCAGAATTGAGCCACACTGAGCCTACCTTTATTCCCTCATGGAATCCAGAGGTGGGTGCCTTCTGATACCTGTAGAGGAGGTGACTGGTGCTCGTGTTCTCTGCCACATCCTATCGTGGGACATCTGGTTGGGTGCAACAGGGAAGACTTCGGTAGGGCCGTATTGTTATTCGTGCCCTTGGGTGGTCCTCTCCACGCTCCTGTGACACTGAACTGGCCCATGCTACTCTCTCCGGTCAATGAGACACATAAAAGCTTACACATGAGGCTTTGTCGTCTTTGGCTACTGAGAGCCCTGGGACCACCATGCAGCAAAGCAAGCTTGTCACTGCAGGTCACCAGGAGGAGTCTGCAGTTTGGCTGGCAGCCTAGAGTGACTGCAGATGGTGAAGACTTTTTAGAGCAACCAGTTCAACCAATGACTAAAGCCACATGAACAAGTTTAGGTAAGACTAGACAGGACCAGCAGTGACACCCAACCCAACCGCACCATTAGAATGAGCATAGTTTTAACTCACAGTCAAGCAAGTTTGAGATAAACATTAGAACATCACTCATCCATCCTTTCTCCTGAAATACAGTCATTTAAGTTTGTGACTCCTACCTTAACATATTGCAGACACACACACACACACACACACACACACACACACTCACACATAGATAAAAGCATTTAAGTATTAAATAAGAGATAAAAATTTAAAATTTCCTCTTAGCCTGTAAATAGTACCTAAAATTAGTTGGCATGTAATAAATATTTTTGAATGAATTCGTAGACATTTTGTAAAGTAGCTTAAGATGTGTCCTGGGAGTAATCACCACTCCCAGGACTCTGCCCTAAAAGAGCCTCTGAGATAACTTCCAGGTGGCCTTGCAAAGTGTAAAACACCTACTGCGTCTGGGCCCACTGGCATCCCCAACCCTAACCTGCATCTACTAAGCCACCGAGTATAGAAAATCGGCACACAGGGGCTGACTCAGTAGGGACTGGGGTTGGAAACGATGGGTAGGAAGAACCTGCNTGTCCTTTCTGCTTTGCTTTCCTCCGCTGTGGGCAGACTAAATGGCAAGTGGACTGTCCTAACAGGGCTGAAGGAAATATGATGTAGCTGTGGGTATGAGCTGAAGGGATGTCAGAATGAGAGCTAGGTCCTAATTACTGGAGTTGAATGTGACTGATATTTTTCAAGGAATTGAACACAATGAACGCCAAATGAAGGAAAACACAAAATACTGCAAATGCCCTGAGATGAACACCCACGTCATAATTTACCCTAGAGATGTTCCAGTAGAGTGACAGCCTCTTGCCTTTCC
>LZPO01055116.1:406550-420717 GCA_001675575.1 Neotoma lepida
ACTGCAGCATGCTCCAGGTCCAGTGATGGTCACTGCAGCATGCTTCAGGTCCAGTGATGGTCACTGCAGCATGCTCCAAGTCAGTGATGGACAGGGATGATAAAAAGCAATGAGGGTCTGAGAAGAAACCATGCATCATGTTCCAGGGCCTTCTCTCCACGATCACCAGCCTTGCTGCACACTCGCTAATATTCCCAGTACAGCCCAGCCATGCAGGGTGCGAGCCTCTTGGATCACACAGGGGTCCACAGGTGCACCCAGATGGTACAGAATGGGCACAATCTGTGGTGGTGTCCCCAGCACTGAAAGGCCTTTCTCTCTGCTGCATCCTGCTCAGGCTTCTGCCACCTGAAGCTCTTTCTTCACAGCTTCTGCCTTTTGACTGTAAATTAGTAAGATTTGCATTCTTGCAAAATGCAAATGCTTTCAGGGTGAGAGAGTACTTTTATGTGGCCAGGGAGAGATGGCTCAGTAGTTAAGAGCACTTGTTGTTCTTGCAGAGAACCCAGGGCATGGTTCCCAGCAGCCACATGGTGGCCCACAGCCATCCAGGCACACACACACACACACACACACACACACACACACACACACACACACACACACACGGTGCACATGAAATAGATAAAATTTTAAACATAAATCAAATGCTGCTTATGATCATGGATACAGAAAGCCCCAGATCCAAACACCAAATGGGAACATTTTACAAATCATTTAATTGTTTTTTCTTCATTTGATGAATTTTATTTGCTGGAATTTTTATATAAAATGAATTATGAGTGTTTTAAAAACATTTTAAACAAAACTTTGAGAGTAAATTTTACCCCTTGATACACACCTCTCCTCCCCATATACTGTACAACAAGCACAACCATGCTGGAGATGTGTGGCTGTATTAGGGCTCCTGTGTACACACTATGTGTACATATGTGTACACACTGTGTACATATGTATGCACACTGCTGCTTTAACAAAGACAGCACAGCTCTCCACGTACTGCTGTGTGGCTTTGCTTGTTTTCCATCCCCTGCATTAGAAATCTCTTTTCTGATAGAACTTTTCTTAGTCTGTCTATATTACCCGAGTTTCAAAAGTTAAATTTAATTGGCTAGTNAGGGTGGTGGCTAGCCTGAAATTTCAATACTTGGGAGACATTGACAGGAAGATGATGCAGAATGATGTCTCAAAACAAACCAAGAAACAGAGGCCAGCGAGACGGCTAAGAAGGTAAAGAAGTTTGCTGCATAAGCCTGGTGTCCTGAGTTCGATCCCTGGCACCCAAATAATGGAGATAGGAAAGAACTTATTGAACTTATTGTGTGAAATTGTCTTCTAGCTTCCACCCTCATGCCATGACACACATGCACACATTTACACACACATACACCTGTCTCTTATACACATCTAGATGTGTATAAGAGACAGCATTTACACACACACATGCACACATTTACACACACACACACACACACACACACACACACACACGCACACACACACATATACCTGTCTCTTATACACATCTAGATGTGTATAAGAGACAGGCTACAAAGTGAGATCCTGTCTCAATAAAACAAAAACCCACCCCTCGCAAACATTACCATCTATCTTAAACCAACGGGTTCTTGGTTGTTTTTATTGTTCTTGACTTTTATTAAGTAGAAGAAATTATGGGTTTTTAGGGCAGTGTTGCCCATTATCTCTTCCTCCATTGGTGACAGACATGTCCTTTAGGGTGCTATATCTAGTGCAGTAGCTACTAGCCACCTGTGGCCACTGAGCACTGAACATGTGACAAGTGTGACTAGGGAACTGGATGCTCTGAATGCNTAGTTTACTTCCTCTAACTTGATTTCATTTTTCTTTTTAAGACAGGATCTCCCTGTGTAGCCCAAGCTGGCCTCAAACTCACCAGAATCCCACTTCAACCTCCAGAGTGCTGGCCTCACAGGAGGCACCACGTCTGTCTTAATTTTAACTCATTTAGATGCCAACTTAAATCGTTACAGGTGGCTACTGTCTTTTGTATTGGCTGATGTGTTTCTAGAAATTATGGACAGACNAGNTCATCTATTACTAGAACGGAGACAGAGACTTTGAAACCAAANTTTTGAACCCCATAATTCCTTNCATTTTCTGGCTCATTACTTTGGACAAGCTACTCAAACTGTCNGAGCCTCAATTTGCTTATCTGTAAGGTGAGAATAATAACAGAAATACTTTACTGGAGTGTTCACAGTGAGTTAACATGTGTGAATTAGTTGAGTTGGGACTTAAGTACATAGCAAGTCTCTGTTAGAAAGTGATTTATTTGTAGTCTGGCATGGTGGTGGCACANACCTTTGATTCCAGCACAAGGGANGCAGAAGCAGGCAGATTTCTGAGTTCGAGGCCAGCCTGGTCTACAGAGCAAGCTCCAGGACAGCTAGATCCCAGTGCTGAGAGGAAAGAGGCTCGGGAAGTCAGCTGACTTGAATGAAAGGACGCTTCATTACATCAGCAAATGTGGGTCCTAAGTGCTGACAAGAGCCCCTCCATCTTGCTTACACCTCACCTTGGCCAATAGTTCCAAAGCAGTGGAAAGGAAGGGCAGGCAAGCAGCATTCTTCTCTTCACTTTTCCCTCCCTGGAGGACATGGGTCCCCTTAACTCCAGGTCCAGCTTGATTCCCCTGCCTGCAGCAGAAGGCAGGCATGGTGTTCCCAGCCGTCAGAGCCATCCCTGTGCTGAAGCAGTTTTAAGGCTGATTCCAATAAGGATGGCACAGAATGGCAATCTCACTGCAGGAGCAGGAGCCCCCCTCCTGGGGAAATAGTCAATACGGTGCAAGCAATCCATGAAATGTAGGAAATTTTTTCTCGGGGGTTCTTTACAGATTTCCTGATTCTATCAGACCACCTACCCACACTACATGGAGACCTGGAGCCTGGAGGATGTATGTGTTTCTCTGGCTCTGGCTATGACCTATGACGCCAGTTGGNCAGGCTTCTTGACTCACTTCTCTCTAACCTCTGCCTGTGAGTGGTTCATGAAAGAGTGAATGACAGGTAGTTGAATGGACCCTTGAGATTTTGTANACTTCTTCTTTTTTCAGATTTATTTATTTTAATTATATGTATGAAGGTTTTCCCTGAATGTATGTATGTATGTGCACCGCATGGTACCCTCAGAGGTCAGAAGAGGGAGTTGGTTCCCCTGGAACTGGAATGATTGTAAGCCACCAGGTGGGTGCTGGGAAGCAGACCCTGGGTCCTCTGCAAGAACAATAAGTCCTCATAACTGCAGAACTGTCCTTGCAGCTTCAAAATCCCATATTCTAACCTACGTGTTCTCTAAGCATATTAAGTTGCTCTACATTTTTAAAGTAGGATTAACTCATTTGTTCGTTTTGCAGTGCTGGGGACAGAACCCAAGCCCTCATTCATGCTAGGCAAGCATGTAACCACTGAGCTACATGGCCTCAGACTGTGATCAGGGATTTACAATAGGAATGAGATCTTCTTAGGCTTCAACTGGCACAGATCAGGGAAAGGGCCCAGCAGTGGATGTTGTCTTAGGGAAAAGCACTGACTCCAGCCCTGGCCATCAATACCAAGCTCCAGCATGAGCCTTGACTTCCTTTTTTGTTTCAAGAAATCNGAGAAAGGCCCACTTTGGATTTCCGGGAACCTGGAAGCATGCATCCTGCCCACTGCCTGGGGCTCTCCTCAGTAAGATGACCCCTTTTAGCCAGTTGCAATTTAGCAGCTAGGAGGCCACCAGACAGCCTATTTCCCAGCATTGCAAGACGCTGTTGCTCTTCCTGCTTCCAAAAAGGCCCGCTGACAGAAAGGTCCCCAGCGGTCCTCTTCCTCAGCGCCAAACTCATCCCTTCAGGCCCTAGCGACAGTTCTGATCTCCTCCGCCGCCTTTGAGTGAGGATTTCCTTTCATGGACCCCATCCATTCAGAGGCTTTTTGGAAGCCTTCTGTCCTGGTGCAGTGAAGCAGGGCTGCCTCTTTTCCACCAAATGTCCCAAAGGGAAATGACATTCACCAAGAATTTGGACAAACTTTTTTTTTTTTTTGGAAGAAGAAACGGTGTGAAAATTGCCCGGATCCTTGTTCCTCAAAGCATCTCTCAGAAGCAAACTGCAGGAAGTGGTGGATTCCGACATAAAGGACACCGTTTGCCTGCCTTATTATCTCATTTTCCAGCAGGGCTGACAGGACAGCTGCCTGTTATTACGGAGCACACCAGGAAGTGATTTGCTGCCAAACAGAAAGAGAAGGGGAGAGGGATTAGCGTGCTCACGCCACACAAACGGACCTCTTGCACCTGGTCGGCACGCAGCTCCGTTCCTCATCTTCATAGGGTATGGATCTTAAATCCCATTTACAAAGAAACAAAAACAACCCCAAAAGGCTCCTTAATGTCATTGTAATTATGATAAGCATCAGCAACCATTTTTCGGTTTGGGGTCTAGATTAAATGGACAGGGTGGTAGCCCTCCGTCCCATCGCGCTAATCGCTTACTTGGGTTCTGTGATGTGGGGAGTTTACGCTTCCAAATTGCGGACCTAATGGGTTCTGCAAGATGAAAGATCAGTGACAGCTTAACCCTCCTCTGTCGGCAGTGTTTCATAGCAGTGGAGATCTCCCTGCAAGGTGGTAGAGCACCGACTGAAGTGACATTTCAAAGAAAAGAAGTGATTTCCTTCCGTTTCTCCATTTCTAATGCCGGGGGGAGGGGGGCACGCTCCTTGTGCGGCATCAGACATTAGGAGCCCACAGCCAGGGAAGACACAAAAGGGTGATAGGAGACCTTAAATGGCCTTCTTGTTCACAGGAAAAGTGGCTTCAGTTCCCTCAGGCTGATCCCCAGGGAAGCCTGCAACAAGAGGAAAAGAGAGTCTTGGATCCTTTAGCACTACTGGTAAGTTTTGTGCAATGAATCTTTGAATTAACACAACAAGAAATCTTGGGGGCTGGGGATATAGCTCACTGGGTAAAGGGCTTGCCTAGCATGAATGAAACTCTTGGTTTGATCCCCAGCGCCACANAAAGCTGGCGTGCTGGACCTTGCCTTTAGTCCCAGCAGNAAGATCAGAAATTCAAGGTCATTTTTAGTGAGCCCCCATAGCAATCAAAATAGGCCCGTTTATTGAAACAGAATTTAGANCCAGCCTTTTTACTCAATTGTCTTGTGGAAAACTGATTCNTAACACAATTTCGTTTTTGAAAATCCACCAAAGGGCACGGAGGAATCATGAAACATTGAGCAGAGAGGTGCTCAGAGAGTTTCAGAGTCCTCTAATGTCTAGAGGGGTGAAGGGATGCCCCAAGTTCATGAGGCTACATCTTAGGGTGACTCAGGTGCCTTCTCTCCTTACCAACTGAAACACTGAGAACTGAACCTACGCCATGAGGCTAGGCTAGATGCTCTCCAACTGCACCTTTAAAATTTGTATTTTGAGGCAAGTTCTTGCTGAATTGTCCAGGCTGGCTTCAAATCTGCTGAGTAATCAAGACAAGCCTTGAACTGTCAATCCTCTTCCTTCAGTTCCCCCAATAGCTGGGATTACAGGCATGCAACACAGTAACACAATGATGCTCACTTTTTTTTAAAATATTCATTACTTATTTCTGGGGGGGGGCACATGTGTACAATGACGTGGAGGGCAGAAAATAACTTGGACCCAGTTCTTCCTTCCATCATTTGGGTCTTGGGGATTGAACTCAGTTTAGAGGCAGGCACCTTGACCCACTGAGCCCTCAATTTTGAAATTTAAAGCCAGAACTTCGCAAACACCAGACCCCAGGCTACATCTAAAGAGGTACTGCATCTCANTTCACAGGGACATTCATATGTTTCATAGAAGGCACAGGGGGACCTTACTGGGGCCCTTATACACATGGACCATCGAGCCCTCCCACAATCTGAATTACAATTCTGGATTACACTGGCATCTGGTTTCAGGGGGGTTATATAAACCACTGAATCCCTAGCAACCACCACTAACCGCCAAACATTTGCCCCACATCAGAGCCACCCTATGTCTAGCCACCACCCCACCACGCCCACGCATTCCACTCTGGCCCACCTCCATTCCTTCATCTCCCCAGTTCCTCTGATTCTCCCCCACTGTGGGAATCTCTTCCCCCTTCCCACACAAAGTCACATCTTCTCTTGCAGCTGGCTTCCTTCTGTTCTCATTTCAGACCCTCTCAACTGTTTTTGCCCCTCCNCTCATTCTGTCCGACTTACTTAGGGAAGTTACAGGCTAGGGAAAACCCCAGCCTGCCTGTTTTGGGGTGCATGAAAATGTCTAGCAAAAAGATCAACTTACTAACTGGTCTCCGAGTTTCTGATCACAAGCCCTTACGATGCTGCTTGGCAACCCATCTTGCCCCAAATACTTGGACCATAGATGTTTCAGCTTTGGGTTTATCCTATTTTACTTATTTATTTTTAATACTTGCAGTTCTTACTAGTTGAGGATCCCTAATATGAAAATCTAAAATCTGAACTTCTTGTGTGGTTGAAAAGGTTTTGGGTTTCAGAATATTCTGGACTTTGGATTTTCAGATCAGGGATGTTCAGCTGCTATGTTTTTGTCCATTCCCTCTCTGAGTATGCCGCAGTAGAAGTTCACACCGCCTTCTCTCTGCCTAGACTCCCTCTTCTCCCCTTTACTCTTAGCTCTTTGCTACTTAGATCTCTGTTTCTGAGACAAGGACAAAACTTCCACAGACCCCCACAGCTACATTCACCTGCTCACCACTCCCTTCATCCTCCGAGACAGTCTGTGTTGGAGCGCTGTGTGCACCCTCTCATTTACTCAAGCCCATCTATGTCCCTAGCAGCTTTCTCCCCTCTTCCTGCACCGTCAATGATCACTCAGACCCTTCACACACCTGGACCACCAGCAAACAGAGCCACTTAGTGCCCTTCCGATCTCCTCTTCCCACAGTCTTTCCATCTCACCCAAGCTCTGCCGAGGGCCTCAGTCCCTGCTGCTCCCTTTGCCTTGGCTATTCTAGATACTCACAGGGTGGTCCCTTCTTCATTCTGGCGTCAGCTTTAGGTCTACCTTCCCCTACTGCAGCTGCTTCCAACCCCTCACACCCTTCCCCACTGCAACTCGAGTCCTGCAGCACTATTTTTGTTATGCCTTTAAAGTAATTAATTGTGCAGTTCTGAGGATCAAACCCGGGGCTCTGCATATGCTAGGCAAGTGTTCCACCTTGAACTACATCCCAGCCCTGCTCTGCTGTGTTTAGCACATAGAACCTCTAACACAGTAAATGCTTTTTCATTGACTTATTTATATTTATTTATTTATTCATTTATTTGGGGGGGGGTGTTTCCAGACAGTTTCTCTGTGTAGCCCTTGGCTGTCCTGGAAATCACTCTGTAGACCAGGCTGGCCTTGCACTCACAGAGATCAGCTTGCCTCTGCCTCAGGAATGCTAGGATTAAAGGTGTGTGCCACTACCGCCCAGATCATTTATGTTTTGTTTTGTTTTTTATTGTTGTTGTTTTCATTTGTTTGTTTACATCTTATTTGCCCTCTTGTTCTCTCTAGCCTTTATTCTGCTCGCCCTAAACACCCAGACCAGTGCTTGCAGCACAGTGAATACTCAATTCAAGCTGAAAGAATGTGATATTTTACAAAACAACAAAACACAAGAAAAGGATGTATTGCATTTTATATTATCCTTGCTTTATACAGGAAGAAACTGAGGCAGAGGGGAGTGTGAAAACCAGGCCAGTAATCAAGTCACAAGCCACGGAGAGCCCAGCAAGCCATCTTCCTGACTCCACAGGCTGCTAGCCCAACAGCCTTTCCACGAAGCCTCCCTGAGGTGCTGCTGTGTGGTTTGGAATAAGCGTGTTGAATTAGATCCACCATAACTAAGCCACCATTCAATGCCACGATGTCTTACCATGTCCCCTTGGGAGATATGACAGCATGGTAGTTTTGATCTAAGATCAAATGCTGCTCAATTTACTTACTCAGAATAATAGACCCCAANCCCTGCCTGTTTGCAAAGGGGTGGCTTTTCGTTCATTTATCCACTCCTTCACCCCTTTAGGGAGCACAGGCCACCGAGGCTATCCTCTGGGCTTCTAAAATGGATGTGGCCAAAAACCAGAGTTCCCTTTAAATGACCATGAAATAAAAAGATGGCCACATCATTTTTGGAACAAAACCTCAAGGTAGAAGATGATTATTCCTTCAATATATCAGAGCTCCAAAATGCCACTCTTCCAGCTCTCTGTCCCTGGGTCCCCATTCCCACAGAAGTAGGTGTGGGTTGTGGCTGCTAGCCTGCTAATTCTGAACAGCCCTGCGCCGGAATTTGGAAGGAATGTGTGCAGTGCGCAATACAAAGCTCATTTGGCTTCAGGGACCGTTTTAATTAAATTAATTATCTCTAGAAGAAACACTCAAAGCTGTTTTGGCCTAAACAATAGGTACTTGTTCTCAGCTCTAATACGAGTCCGTTGTTCAGAGAATCCTTTTGGTGAGTTGAAGACAGTATCTCACCAGATACTTAAAAGGCACACCCCATGTCTGCTTTCCACGACTCCTGCTCTGTCCTGCACATGGTGGAGAGACATTTACAGAGAGCTGACAAATGCCTGTGCACACCTACAAACTCACTCTTCCTGGCCATGCCCTCCCACCCTTCTCTGCTGGTCTGTCTTGCATTCTCGATAGTCCCCAGGGCTATCTTCCGCTCTTTGGCAAAAAAAGGGGGGGGGGCAATGTAGCATCCCTGAGGAATTAGGAACCATCCATCACCTTTGTGCCCTGTGCGGCTCCTGCTGCCACCTTCCCTCCTCACATACCCTTCAAGAGCACCAGGCTGATAGTTAACTGGATCAAGGCAAAAGAAAGGAATGCATGACTCACTTGTGTCCGTCTATAATCTTTTTGCAATGGCAAAGCAAGGAATTGAAATAAACTAACATCCTTCATNCCACACCTCATTCCCTGATCCTTGCAGTTGGCCATTGTCCCCAGGAACAAGCCAGCAGAAGAGTCCCTGAGAGCCATTTTTCAGAGCCATGCACTATCAGGGAGAGTTCATTATGCTTTTGTGAGGGCTTTGTGTTAATGTTTTTCTGAGACGAGACCTTTCTGTGTAACTCCATCCTCAAATGGCTGTAGCTCCATCCTCAGCTCCCCAAATGGCAGAGATTACAGGCATGTCATTACAAGTCTGGCTTATGCTGTTTTTTGTTGCGATAGAAGCTCTTTTTTTGTTTGTTTGTTTTTTGTTTTTCAAGACAGGGTTTCTCTGTGTGACAGTCCTAGCTGTCCTAGAACTCACTTGTAGACCAGGCTGGCCTCGAGCTCACAGAGATCCGCCTGCCTCTGCCTCCCGAGTGCTGGGCTTGAAGGNGTGTGCCACCATGCCTGGCTAGAAGCTCATTTTTAAGCCCACACTAGACTGGAACTCATGATCTTCCTACCTCAGTTTCCCAAGTTTGGGAATGACAGAAAAAAGTAGCTCTCTACATTATGTTTTCTTAAGTCCTCCTTGAAGGGAGAATGGCATACAGCAGTGCTTCCTCCCGGGACCCTATGTCTTTGATATAGTAAACTGCATCAAAGTCCCTGGACTCCTTAGCAGGGTTGTGAATGGTCATGCTGGGCCAGGCTTTGGCCTCTGTTCTTTAGAGTATCTTTTAATGAGTGACCAGAGAGCAGAGAGCAGTGAAGAGTCAAATATTGTGGGTTGATTGATCATGGCAGGATTGGGTTTGCCAAGATGAGTGCAATGCTAAGGGGTGGAGCTTTTCCAGTCAGCTTTACAGCAGAACCAAATCCAGCATGGCAGAGGACTGTGGAGCTTGTGGTATTGTGGTTGAGCCTGCAACAGGTTGGGCAAGCACTCCTATGGCCTTGTTTACAGCCCACATGGTCTCTTCTTTTGGCTGGCTCCCCTCCTTGTCTGCAGCTTGACTTGACAAACAATCCATGTACCTGGCATCTCTAACATCTTGGGGTCTCAATTCCTAGTTAGGTTTCACCCTCATAGCTTCACTGACGTCTTGGGCTACCTGCAGTGTTTCTGGCCCCATCACACATTATTTGGCCTTCCAGGCTTTTCTTTGGAATCTGGTTGGAGACCCCTATGACTTTGTAAGACTTGCATTCTGTATACCTGAAACACTAGCATCATATGGGTAATGCCTAAGTCTATCATCAGACTTAACACTATCCAGACCACTGGGGGTTCTTGGTGGTGGTGGTTGTGGTGGTGTTTTGTTCAGTTTTTAGGACACAATCTTACCATGAAGCTCTGGCTGGCCTGGAACTCAATATGGAGACCAGGCTGCCCCTGGAACNCACAGAGATTCGTTTGCCTTTGCCTCCTGGATGCTGGAATTACACGTGTGTACTGCCATGCGTGGCTTTCCAGACCCTCTTGAACACAGCTGCACCCGTCATCTTTCCTACCATCCAAACGCAAAGTATTTCCCTTCTATCTAGTAGTGCTATTCTCTCCATAAACCATGCCTCCCTTAGCCCCAAATGGACATTGGCATTTCTGAAAATCTACAAGTGTTTCAAACCTGTTTTGGTTTTAGTTCCTATTTTTGCACCTCAAACCTGGCTAAAAATAACTAAAAATAATCACACCACAGTTTAAAGCCAGTTCAAAGCTGGCTTACTTTGAAATGTCCACCAGAGTAACTGGCTCATCACTTTAAACCCAAATGATCGTCTCACCTGTGGCAATCCCGCCTCCCAGTCTAAGCATATACTCTACTGCTGAGCTACACACACATCTTCTGCTCCTCAACTTTGACCCTAGAAAAATGTGCCTTGTTTGTCCCGCGGCTCTGTGTGTTCCTTACATTTTACCTCATACACATTCCTTATTCATTGTTCACTGAAAGAAGCTGTGAAGCCTGGCANGGTGATGTAAGCTCATCGTCCCAGTGCTTGGGAGGCTAAGGCAGGAGATCACCCANACTACAAAGTGAGTCTCAAAAAGCCAATAATAAAAACAGTAATAGTCTCCAAACCTTGTCAGAGAGGGCTCAGGGTGCAGCTCACTAGTGTTGGAGAACTCACTTTGCTTACACAAGGCCCTACATTCAATCCCAGCTCTATTTTTTTTTAAAGCCAATCCCTTCAGGGTGAAAAGACATTAACAAATCACCATAGGCCAAAAGGAAAAATAAAGACAATGCCTTGCTATTAAAACCTCTTCCTTCATGTTGAGTACCTGATTTGACCTTTGATTTAAGTGAGTAAGTGTATTTCTCTCATGTGGCAAATAAAATGGGATAGACAGCACCCATGGGATATGAAGGGAGGCGAGATGAAGCTGGATCTACCACGCAAATGTGGAACTCTGTTGTGGGATATTTGTACACCGTGTGAAGATATATTGCTGTGATTGGTTTAATAAAGAGTTGATATCTGTGCATTATTTCTCCTGCAGTTGTACATAAAATATTTTTATATTCAAATAAGTCACTGCATAAAATACTGCATTATGCCATAATAAAGATATTAAAGCAAGAAAAAAATATAAAAAAATATAGAGCGCTGAACAGCCAATAGCTAAGCAGGAAGTATAGGTCGGACTTCTGGGGACAGACAGGACTCTCACAAGAAGGGTGGAGTTGCCAATCAGCCAGAGAGGAAACAGAAGGTACAAGATGAAAGAGAGGTAACGCCATGTGACAGAATGTAGATTAATATAAATGGGTTAATTTATAATGGGTTAAGTTGTAAGAGCTGCCGGGTGGTGGTGGTGCACGCCTTTAATCCCAGCACTCGGCAGGCAGAGGCAGGTGGACATCTGTGAGTTCGAGGCCAGCCTGGTCTACAGAGCAAGTTCCAGGATAGGCTCTAAAGCTACACAGAGAAATCCTGTCTCGAAACCTCCCCGCCCCGCCAAAAAAAAGTTGAAAGAGCTAGTTGAGACAAGCCTAAGCTAAAGGCCAAACTTACATAATTAATAAGAAGCCTCTGTGTTATTATTTGTGGCTGGTGGTGGGAAAGAAAGTTGTCCAATATGGTGTCCAATGTGGAGGCTCAAATGTGTGTCGGCAGAGAGGTTATACCTTTGTTTCCACAGGCAACAAAAACTTATGGTTCTCTTCAAAATTAATGAAGATCAGATTTGATTGGGGGAGACCTCCTGAAAGTTGACTACAGACATGAAGAAAGAAACCAAGAACGACTACAGGACAGGTGACACATATGCTGATTCCTCTGATATGGGAACAGCTCTGAGACTGGATGAGACATGATAAATCTTGTTGGCTACAGAATCCTCATGACTTATTACATGCCATCCTTTCATACAGCATGGGTAGAGGTTTGGTTATACAGTCCAAACAAACTTATAAAGTTGACAGATGCTTTTTACCTGCTCAAGAATAAAACAAAAAAATCATCTTTAACTGACCCATACACAGTGCACATTCCATACTTGTGTTAATGCAGATATGTATGTTATCTTTAAAAGTCTACGTGTTTTCAGAAAAAAAAAAGAGAGACTAGACACCAATAAAGACAAGTAGCCCAGGTGACCCAGCCTCTCAGAATGCCTCTGTTGAAGTTTTCTCAAAATTCTGTATCCAGAACAACTTCAAAGCTTGCTAGCTGAGATGTCCAGACTCACAGACTATTCAGCAAAGACTTCAGATAACCTCTACACTTTCTCATATCACAGAGACTAAATAAAAAAATAATACAGCTAGCTCTCCCAAGACTTGATCATTATCCCAGTTTTCTCANGGCCCCCTAAAGATTCCATCTCCCCCAGACAACAGGAAGCAGTATAGAGACCATGATACCCACATTCCCAAGAGTTGGGATGGATGGTTTTTGTTCATTTGNTGGGTTATGGATGTTTGTCATTGTTTAGGAGGGTTGATTACACATTGTTATTGATCATGGTCAGGAAAAAGGCTGAACAAAAGAGATTAGATTAGATTCAGGGATCTCTTTCTGAAGGGAGAAAGGGGGGATATAGTATAGAAATGATGGGATAAAAGGGTGAATTGTTGAGTCTACTTTTGAACAACCATTGATCTCAAATATTTTACATTGATATGGAGTTTTGTATAGTGATACAAATTTAAGATTATTTTTGTTGTATATATTGTACCTATGCAGCTCATTTAAAAATGTAAAGTTCTAGTCCTTGTAAGCTATTTAGGATAATTAAGAAATACAGGTTAGTAGTTAGTCATCTATAATAATCAAACTTTGTAGNCATGTTAGATATGTTTTCAAGGTTAAAGAGATATATTTTAGATAGATAGATGGACTTCAAACACTTCAGCGACCTATAGAATATGGCATTTGAAATTTTAATAACACAAGGCTTTTCATGACAGTGAAACACATCTGCTCCTGGCAGCACCAATTTACTCCAAAAAAGGATGAAGGGCATCAAAAAAACAAAAAACAAAAACAACAACAACAACAACAAAAAAAACCTCCATATGTAGTTTGCATTCAATGTGACAAAGGTAGCCATTTGGGCAAGAAACTGCTCTTGCCTCAACTGCTGACAGTATGCTGTCCAAACTGGACAAGCAGAACACAAAGTGACTGCTGAACTTTGCCAAGACAAGATAGGACAGTTCTTCAAAATTNCTGTTTCAGAGAAAAGTCTGTCAGACATTCTAGGCCTGTAGGGTGAAGATGGATGCCCCAACACTACTGAGGAAACTTGGGTGACTGTCCAGGTAGTCAGCTGTTTCTGTCATTTCTATAATTTTGAACGTTGCTTGCTTTGCACTTCCTGTTTACTCAGGTAATATTATATCCTTCTTGGGTCTTTGATGGGATTGAAGATGAGATAACTATAGTTAGTTTTCCTTGTTACAAACTTCAGAAAAATTCTCACAAAAGAGATATAAAATGTATAAGGTTGAGAGACATAAAAGCTTAAATTGCTTATCTAAGAAAATGTATATATATATGTTGAGGTTTGAGAGATGCCTCATGGTGTTAAAAATGCATAGTGTTCTTGCAGAGGACCCAAGTTTACTTCCCAGCTCACAATAACCTGTAACTCCAGGGCCATCTGATGCCCTCCTTCTGGCCTCCTTAGGAAACTACACTCATGCATGTGCATGTGTGCATGCAAACACACACACACTTAAAATTTAAAAATCTTAAAATAAATTTTA
>LZPO01055116.1:431333-441408 GCA_001675575.1 Neotoma lepida
TGATATATAATTTCTAGTACATGGGCACTTAAATTTATTATTTAAGAAATAGTAATACTGTAAGCCATTAATGAAAGCTCTAAATGCTTGAATTGTGATTGGTTTATGGCAATGCACATACAATGGACCTTGGTTCTTTTCTGCATACATCTGANGCGTGGGAGTGCACATTTCTAGGGACTTTTTCAGCCGGGAACACATTTCTAATTAGTTATAAAAATTTTCAAATCCTATACTTAATTGTGAAAATATTCTTACAACAATATAATTTTGAAACTGCAACTGACCAACAATAGGAGACAAATGGCCTCTTAACTCGGCCAAAGTGTTCTCTNAAGCCCATCGCTGTGGCGTTTTATAGACTGACAGCTGTGTACAGGGAACACTGTGCACAGTCCGCACNGTCATCATGGTTAGCTGCTCTTTCGGAAACTTGGGGCTAATTCAGCACTGTGTGAATATACAATCAGTTCACCCTGAAACACAGAGGAGCACTGGAGTTTGGGATAGCATTGCTTTGAACTGCACTAACTATGGTTGGCAGGACATATCTACCCTGGCTAGATAAAGGTTAAATAAAGGTGGGAACCATTTAAATCCTTTGTACTCTGAGCACTTGACAGAAAAGTTTTCTATGGATTCAAGTTGTTAAGTTCCCGTGTGTGTGTGTGTGTGTGTGAGAGAGAGAGAGAGAGAGAGATCAATGTTGGGACACTGTCTTAAACCCAAGTTTTAAAGACAATTCCTAAAGTCCCATATAGGATATGAGATACTGGCATTTAGCTATCCAATTTTTATAGAAGCACAGTACTTTAGAGAAGTACAAAGAAACACTTTTTAAAAATACAGGTATATCAATTAACGAAACTGGTATTTAAAAGGTTTAATATGGGGGGGGGTAGTGGTACCAATTCTTAATACAAATTATTAAACATAGTTTATATAATTTCAAACGTTATTCACATTATTGCTCGATACCACAATTGTATGGAACAAGTTTTTGACACACATTAAAACGTGTTTCATTTTAAGCTTATAAAAAAACAAAGTCTACACACAGGCCATTCAGCAATCTATAGTGTGGAGATATGTACAACCAAACAAAAAAAATACATATNTTTAAAGGTAATAAGCTAATCTGATCTGAACTTAAATATCCAATTTTCAATCAAAAAAGTACATAACTGGATTGAAAGTGAATGGGTAGATTGGAAATGGTATTAAACATACCCATTTCTTAGTAACTATCTACTCTATATAACAATATACCAGTGTTATATCAGATGATTTTTAATTCTAGAACTTTTTCTTTCCAAACTATTCAGAAACACATCCATTCCACAATTATGTTAGATTGGGGAACATTTTAATTTAAAGGGGTAATTCTCTACTTCTGTATGGAAGATACACTGAGCAATAGACATCATGAGTACAGCTGCCTTTCTGCCTGCTGACTGAACTGAAGACGGATGCTACTCCACGGTGAGCTCACTGAGCCCCGGCAACCGCTGCTGCATGCACACCAGTCGTCATGTGTCTATTCTAGGAAATTACCACTTCTGAAGACAGAGATATTTTCAAAACCATTGCTAGTTCTTCATAAAGCTAAAGTGTATCTGCTGAGACAGAGCATTAGGAACTGTGTGAGAACGGTCGCCCAAAAGGCTATGTAAGAAAATGTACTGGTTTCAAATACTACTATGAGAAATTCTAAAAGGAAGAAAAAAAAAATAGTACAAGAGCGTGTTAGCACACACAACAGGTATGTTTTTCTATGTTAAGGAACTGACAAATAAAAGGACCGTGTGAATCTTGATGACAAAATAACAAAGGCTGGCCATTTTTATGCTAAGTTCAAATGTATTTTTTTTTGAGAATACAAAAAGTAATCCTTGAAAATCAGAATACATAACAGAAAAGAGCACAATAACTTAAGTATTAAACATCTGTATGAAATAACTTGCAAAGTTNGACAAATATGCACACATAGAACATGCGGTTATTTAAAAAACAAAACAAAAACACCACCCGATTCTGTAGAACCAGCATCATGTCACCAGCAGGAGAGCACCAAGCAAGGCACCATTGGAAAGACAACACACTTGCAAAGTCTCTATAAATAAAGCAAATGCTAATCTGGTCGAAAAATCGGTGTCTTTGGTAAAAATTCTATGAGGATGACCTGCAAAAGGAGAAGAAAAGGGTTTTAAACAACTTAAAGCAGATTTTTTTCTTAACCTTAAAACATCAGTCATATTCTGCTGCTTAAAATTTGTTTAAAAAAAGATGTAAGGCTGGGCAATGGTGGCTCATGCCCTTAATTCTAGCACTTGGGAAGCAGAGGCAGGTGAATCTCTGAGTTTGAAGTCAGCCTGGTCTACNGAGCGAGTTCCAAGACAGTAAGGGCTACACACAGAAACCCCGTGTTGGAAAACAAAAAAACAAAAAGATGTAAGAGCAGAAGAGGGACATACTGGGAAGAGCAAGAAGGAAGGGGCTCAGTGAGAACAGGACAGGGACAAGAGAGAATATTGGAGGCATGAGTACAAACAAAATATATTATACATGTATGAAGATGTCATAATGAAGCTCAGTAAGTATAATTAGTACATGCTAACATAACATAAAATTTTATTTTGAAAATCCACACACTTTTCAAAACTTTATGTTTTTTAAAGACAGGTCTCACTATGTGACCCTGGTTGGCCTGGAACCCTCTATGTAGACCAGGTTGGCCTTGCAATCTCTGTCCTCACTTCCCAAGTGCTAAAAGGCATGTGCCACCACGTACACCTTAATTTTTAGAACAGACATTTATCTGATAGCCTTGAACCTCATCACTGAGTTTTCTTTTTATTTCTGGACCTTTACCAAGTTGAAATATCCTTCAATTCTATGAAAAAAAAATGAGTAAAATAATAGAAGTCTGTTGTGGGATATTTGTACACTGTGAAGATGTATTGCTGTGATTGGTGTAATTAAAAGCTGAACAGCCAATAGAGAGGCACGAGAGATAGGCTGGACTTCCAGGCAGAGAGAGAACACTAGGAGGAGGAAGAAGGCGGAGTTGCCAGACAGACAGAAAGGAAACAGGATAGGGAATACAGAGTAAAAGTAACTGAGCCACATAAAAGAACTTAGATTAAAAGATATGGGTTAATTTAAGTTATAAGAACTAGTTAAGAACAAACCTAAGCTATGGCTGAGCTTTCATAATTAATAAGTCTCCATGTCTTTTTTGTGAGCTGCGCTCCCTCCCTACTCCAAAAGAAAATCTGTCTACAGAAGTCCAAGAAGGTAATTAGAGGTAGGTAACATAGGTGTTCCACTTGATATACTGGAGTAGCATGTGTATATGTGCATGCCTCAAAGAATGAGAAATACTGAGAACTGAACACAAGGNGTTTCAGTGTATAGCTCTTATTAAGCCCAACAACCTAAGCAAAGTATTATTGTCCTCACAGACAGACAAGGATACTAATGATCTGGACCAGATAGGCACAATGACTTTGCAGGGAAGGCACTTGCCTCTAAGTCTGATGACCTGAGTTCAAGCCCAGGAACTCACATGGAGAAAGGAGAGAACTCCTTCGGGGGATCCTCTGACCTCCACACATGCACTGTAGCATATGCCCCAACCCCACACTCACATAGATACAAAGTAAGTAAATGTAAATAAAGTAGAAGAAAATGAATGATCTCACAACCTGTAAAATCATGAACTATAAAGGCAGAAAAAGAAGACTGTGTAGGAGGCTTAAGAGATGGCTCAGAGGTTAAAGATTCCAGGGTAGATACGGGAAGGGCTCATGCAACCTTACCCCTTAACTGAGAAGCTACTGGCAATTCCTAGTTGTTGGGAGAGGGAGAGTAATTTTTCTTCAGGGGTGTAGGCACTGGTAAGTTGCCCATGGTCCAGTAAATAATCCTGTACCAATGCACATGCCAGCAATGATAATTAAACTCAGCAGATTATTTTAAAAAAGAGAGAGAGAGAGATAAAAACATGAAGTGTAGGAGGGGCTGTGTTGAGAAGAAGGGCTCCAGAGGAAGTGGGGAGTTGTAGAAGTTAAGATAGTAAGGAAGGAGGAGTGAACAAAATACATTCTACATGTTTGAAATTGTCCAAGTATAAATAAAACGTATGTTTAAAAAAAATGGTGGGGCTGGAAGGATAGCTTAGTGGTTAGGAGCACTGGCTGCTTTTGCAGAGGACCTGGATTCACTCCCCAGCACCCACATAGCGNCTCACAACTCCAGCTCCAGGGGGATCCAACGCCCTCTTCTGGCCTTCGAGGGGACCAGGCACACACATGGTGCATAGACATGCATGCAGGCAAAACACTCATACATATAAAATAAAAATAAATACATCTTTTCAAAAAGTACTTTTTTTTTTCACCCAGCTTCTTTATTTGTGCTTGATTTCCCTGTTTCTCGAGTTCCTCCCCTATAAATAAATTGTTGGACTAGATGAAAAGGTTCTTTGTNGCTCTAAAAGTTAATGATTAAATATTTAAATGACTTGCAAGTTCACATTGAATAAATATTTCATTATTCAAACACATCTTCTACTGTAGTGTTTTTAAATTTCAGGCCCCAGGGGTGAGCACACCATTTTCCAGTGTATATGCAAAGTGTAAAACAGTGACTATTTTTTATTTTTCTTATTTTATGTACATTTGTGTTTTGCTGAATGGATATACATGTACTATTCATGTGTGTATATAAATATGCACGATGTGTATGCCTAGTGTCTCAGAGGTTAGAGAATGTCAGATCCTCTGAGAGAGGAGTTCTAGACAGTGCTGAGCAGACACGGAGGAGCTAAGAATTAACCTGCATCCTCTGCAAATGTAACAAGTGCTCCTAAGTGAGGAGCCAACTCTCCAGTCCATGGTGACCACTTTNGACTCTGAGTCTGTCTTAGTTTTGAAAGAACAGTGCCCTGAAAATGTTTTCCTTCACAAACCCCACACATACTTCATACCTGAGTGACNAACAACAAAAAATAGTTTTGCATTGTTACTTTTTTTCTAGATTATCTCTAACAGTCAAAATATAATTAAGGGGAAGTACTTTGCTTTAACAATCAGAGGTTGTATAAATTATAGGCAAAGGCATATGCACAGCAGAAAGGCTCAAATTCATTAAATAAGGAGGCCTCTTCTTCTTACTAGACTATGTGTGATTATGATGCTCAAATGCTTTTAAAGAGCTTTTGAAGCTCTGTTTATTCCTATTTTGAACTACCACAAATACACATACTCTAAGAATATCTAAGGTGGCACATGCCCTTAATCCCAGCACTTGGGAGGCAGATGTAGGTAGAGTTCAAGGCCAGCCTGGCCTACAAAGTGAGTTCCAGGACAGCCAGGACTGTTACACAGAGAAACCTTGTCTCAAAAACAAACAAACAAACAAACAAACAAAACAAACAAAGGATATCTAAAAAATCACTTTAAAAGTCAATTTTAAAAGTACTTTTTGTATATCTTCTATGATCATATGAAATACAATTCATTTAAAAGTGCTTAATTATGTAAAAATTCAAGGGAAATTAAAATTTTTCACAAAGTATACAGTTTAGAATGTTTTAAAAAGCTACTAATTTAATTGTAATGAAAGAATTTCTTAAAGATAAGAGAAAATCCAGTTCATATGCTGTACGAATGAATGTTCGTCCTAGAGCTCCACTTGGAAATCACATAATCTAGATTTCTCTTTTCTCAACGAGGAGATCAACCCCTTGTGTGGTAGACATGTGCTCTACCATCGGGCTATATCCAGTTTATTATTANTGTTCATTCTTCCTTCCCGAAGTAAATTTACAAACATGCAAAAAGTAATTAAAGCTTCAGGTTTAAGCTTGGTNTTCAGGTTTATAAATGTGTAATAGAAATTAGTATTTCATGAAATCCTTGAGCTCTCCTCCCAATAGGTAAGAGAGCTCTTCCCATCCATGGTGAAATGACTGGTACCTGTCCAGGCCAACCTCAAACGGGTCACTCAACTGTTCCCTTTTATGGTTATAAAGAAGCAGCACATGTCTTTCTCACCCTCAAAATTAAACAAAATTTAAAGCTAAGACCTAAATTACTTAGTTTGTGAACAGAGATAGTTTGGGGGTTGGGGANAGAATACATAAAATATCTTGATGTTCAAGGAGAGAAAGGAGATTTGGCTATCTGATAATGAAAGAACCAGGAAATGGTTTTATGATCATTTCTAACTATTTAAACATTTTTTAACCAATCTTTTATACATATACACAATGACGATTATATTGTTTCAAAGAACAGTGAAATTCCTCAGAAATGNAACACCAGGTCCTCAACAAAGACTGGTTTTAGCTTCAACAATTACTTCCTTTCTTAAATCTTTTTCTTTTAATCTAATAACCTTTCCATGTTTTGAAGTAACACACTCAAGCTCAAGGAAGACTTAATAAATTCAAAATCCCTTAAAGTATTCTGAACTTTTCAAACAGCAATTATTCAAATAAATCAGAGCATCAATAAACTAAATTTCTAAAATGATTGTGTGTGGACACATTTATGTATGTGTATGCAAACTTAGCCATATTTTAAAGAACAAAGCAGGTTNGTCAACATCTGTTTACGTTTAAGATAACTGTACAAAGCAATGTTCTAGTAACACTTTGGAACCCTCTAAAGCCATGAGGTACACAGGCAGCCCAAGCCTATAAAGCTTCCCAAGCTCCAATGGCTTGGCTGAAAGGTTCTCTTCCATACTTGGAAACTTGATTAGCATTATATAAAAACGCCATATCTGACGTGCAGCGTAACCAAGGTTGTGGTTATTCTTTATACAGCATCTAAAATTTCACACTCCATCAACACATGTTCAGGCCATTTTATCTTGGCAATTAATTTATTATTTTTCAGAACACAGTGAAGCCTTGTTTTCAAGTCATTCATAACTTTATAAATCAGTCTTGCACATGAAACCCAGGCATCTGTGAACCGTAGAAAATCCTTGCACTCAGGAGATTAAGCTCCTGACACCTTTGCTGATTAATAATCATGGAAAGAATAAGATCAGAAACAAAATAAATGATCGTTTAATAGAGAAACTCACAAAACAGCCCTTTAACTTACATATTCCATCATGTTGTTCGTTTCACATTTCCTTTTGCTCAGTCTCCAGTGCAAGCACAGCTAGACACGAAGGAGGGCAAAAGAAGAGAAATGAGCTCCGTTTTCCTGGGCACAAGGCTCACCCATTCGTCCACCTTTCATATTTTCAGTCCAACAAAGCATCTGTTTCCATACTGTGCAATTCAGACCCCAGCAGTCCGAAGCTGCTCCCCGCAGTACTCACCTTGTGGTATAACCTATTGTTTTCCCATTCTAATAACTTCTCAATCGATCTTCGTGTCTGGAAGACAAATGAGGGGAAAGTTTACTCTTGACTGGTTTTAGAAAAGCTGGTTTGCAGCTGCTTTCTGTGTGAAAAGGGAAGAAGTATAAAATGATGACAAGGCAAGAGAGGTCTGTACCCTCCATGTTCCAGCACTAAGGAGCAACCTCATCAGAGACAGTAGTTTGTAAAGAAACACAAATTTTCTTTTCAATATACATGCTTCATTTGNAAAGTACTTTGAACTTACTAGCNTCTGATTTAAAACTATTAGTNTAAAAAGCAAATGTCATTTCATTTACTTAATTTAAACTTAAATCCCCACTTCTTTAGGAAACATTTTGCAGTATTTAAATAGTAATGAAGATTCCTTAATCTATTTTTAAAACAATAATAATTTAATATTAGTTAACAAAATACAAATGGCCTTTACAGTAAATCTAAAAAAACCTACAAATTTGAAGGTTAATAAAGGGGGGAATGCGTTACAAAATCAAACTAACTTGAGGATTATATGAGAAAATTCAGTTTGATGGTTACTCTAGTTTTCGAACAGAGCCAAATTTTTATTGAAAGCAACATAAAAGTGCTATCTGAGAGTCAAATTCNACTGTTTCAGTGCTCCCCTCAGTTGCTGCAGCATAGACTATGCAGCATGGACCATTTCTTGCTTGGGAGTGTGAATAAAGAAGGGAATGCGTGGAGCCAGGTGTCAGGATGAGACTAACACTGCAGGTGCACAAGTGACAGTACTGCTGNACGATCAACTGCAACCTGATGCAGCTGCAGCTTTCCTGCGAAGGAAGAAGGCGTCTACTGATATTAAATGTGGCACAACTGTAAATAAGTACTGATAATCANATGAAAACTTGATGCCAACCAAGACTGAGTGAAAAACTGGTAGAAACAAGCTGGTTTTGAAGTCTGTTACATAAAAAAAGTTAGGTTTTATTTAAAGTATCTACTGTAATTCAGTTCCAGTGTTACATTTCAGCATGCTGAACTGCTATAAAGACACTCAGGTCACATAGGTGCCAATTATAATTCATAGCTAGCAACAAACTACCACAAGTGCTTATATTTTCCAATTTTATGTCATAAAAATCAGAAAATCAACTATTTTCTGGCAATAATATGTCAATGACCAACTTATTACAATTTTTTGAACAGTCTTTTCGGCAAGAATTTTAAAGAAAAAGTGCCCTTGTTAGCAATGATCAGCAGCCCTCACTTGTTTCTTTGTAAGATAGCCTTTTAGAGGCAGCTCTCCTTTTAAATGAAAATAGGGCAGCAGTTATGGTCACACTTTTTGTTAATTTAGTTGCCAGTCAGCCCCAAATCAAAAGAAAATAAGGCTGCAGAGTGTAATTAACATTCAGTTCAGTCGTTTTGTCCCTTGTCTAGCCCCCAAGCTTTGTTAAAATTGCCATCTGAATGCTGAAGGCTGTAGGGAAATCGATTTGATTCTAATCGCACCATGAAAAGAACATGATCTAACTGCTTTCAGCCCTCCGTAAATCTGTACTAGGTCCTTAGCACAATGCAACTTCCAATTTAAAAAGCACTGAATGTCTCGTCAATGACTTTGTGAAGAAAAAAGAACAAGGAGCAGACATAAAAATTCCAATAGTTGTTTAAGCATTAGAGTTCATTTGCATCACAGCGAACCTGAAAAGGGCTGACCTCTCAAACCGCCTCTCAGGTCTATGAAGTTGTAGCCTTGACAAGCTCACATTGACAGAGCTCATTGACTCTGAAAGGCTACTCTATCAATGGTGAAAAATGGCAATAGGTTCTACTATGAGCAGGCATCTGCCTGCCCACCCGCTGCTAAACCAATGGTAAAACCGTTTCAAAACCTGAATCCACCTTGTAATCTTCCTTTCTAGGACCTTTTAATAATAGATTAAGATTACTATACAATTTGAGGTTTTACTTTTACTGATGGTTTAAAAGAAGATGGGGAAAATTAAAGAAATAGGGTAGGGAGAAGTAGCTTTTGAAGTCTGTTGTTTTATATTAAAATAATATAAAAGTAGTTCCTAAAAACTTAACACCACATTCTGCAAATATTTATTATTCAAAGAAAAGAGTAGTTTTTACCATATCAAGTTACCAGAATGTATAAGCCATGCTATACAGTGAGAACATCTCATTATCATACATACATATATATANACACACACGCACACATACAGACGGCATTTACCAACTTAAAAATATTTACTTTTACTTAAACCAAATACCAATATTTGTGTAAAAGATANTTACAAAGTATGAATGAACCTAAAATTCTAAAATATTTATGTAGGAACTTTGAATTTATTCTTTGCTTCTAATTAGGAGTTCAATGACAGGGTTGGGTATAATTGTATCCCATAATACTAAGAATTCTAAAGTAAACAAAGTTTGCTATGCCATATTCTGTATCATCATCTGAATATTCACTATTTCTCCACGGTTGAAGTCTGAAGGAAAGCTGTGAATCAGCACCGTCTAATCTTGCTAGAAGACTTCTCTCCTGCTTGACAGGTGAAAAAAAGGCACTTGCACGTGCAGCCTAATTAATCACTGCACTTGACATCTCAATGATTTACAGCGAGGAGCAGGTGAGAACACACAAAACGAGAAAGGAACCCTTGATTTGAGGAGAACATTTCTAGCACACTAAGGTGACAAGTAAGTGATTCCA
>LZPO01055116.1:460471-470722 GCA_001675575.1 Neotoma lepida
CACAGGGGGCTGGAGAAATGGCTCAGCGGTTAAGAGCACTGACTGCTCTTCCAGAGGACCCGGGTTCAATTCCCAGCACCCACATGGCAGCTCACAGCTGCTGTAATTAATTCCAGCTGTGTAGCTGTAGCTGGCAAACATACCAATGTAAGTAAGAAACAAATAAGTAAAGGTACAAAGTAGGCCCAGAATTAAGATAGCTGAAGTGGGAGGANTTGAGCTTTGAGGTAGCTACACAGCAAATCCTGGTTGCAAATAAATAAATGTATACTCTAGCATGTCTTGCTAATTCATGTTCTGAAGGAATACAATCATGAAAAGAAAAACATGGCATGGGGTAAGAAGATGAAGCATTCTGACTTTAAGTAGGAGGATAAGCCTCTAACTGACAAGAGATTTAAGGTGAGAAGGACCTAGGTTCTGGGTATGAGATGCAAGTATCCATAAAGAGGAGCTATTCAGTACAAAGGGGCATAGGTCAGAAACACACCTAAACTAATTCGGAAATGGAACAAAGGGGCATAGGTCAGAAACACACCTAGAATAACTCGGAAATGGAAAGGAAGCCAGTGTAACTAGACCAGGGTAAAGGAGCAGAAGAAAGAAGTCCGAGACTGTCCACAGGGTAGGCTAGGTCAGGGAGAGGCTTGCAGCTATGGAAAGGACTCTGTTGTGGGCTGTCTTTCTGTATGCTGTGAATATGTGTTGCTCTGACTGGTTGATAAATAAAGCTGTTTGGCCAATGGTGAGGCAGAATAAGGTGAGGCGGTACATTCCAACTGGAGAGAGAAAAGAAGAAAAGGAAAGTTGGGCAGATACTGCAAGCAGCTGCCAAGAGAAGTAAGATGTGAAAATACTGGTAAGCCACGAGGCCATGTGGTAATGCACAGATTAATAGAAATGGGCTGAGTTCAGTTGTAAGAGCTAGCTAGCAAGAAGCCTAAGCCATAAGGCCATACAGTTTGTAAATAATAAAAGCCTTTGTGTGTTTACTTGGGACCAAGTGGCTGAGGGAAGCAGGTGGGAGAGATTCATCCCGACAGCAGGGCTGGGCAGGACCAGAGAAACTTCCAGCTACAGGACTCTAAAGGAGATGAGGTGCCAGGCAGCTGGTAAGGAGAGACAGATGAATTCTGCACTCTGATGCAACTATGATGTTGATGTGCCTGCCAGTGGGGCTGTAAAGGGGGAAAGGCAAGGAGTGTAAAAGGAAAAGTAGTTAAGTCTAAGGCCCAAGAAACAAGGGAAACACACAGAAAGTCAGGTTTCAAAGACAGAATTAATGAGTTGCTTGTCACAATGGATATAGAGAAAGATTTCTAAAGTGTCAAAATTTTTTGTCTATGGGACACTGTGCTGGCTAGTTTCTGTAAATTTGACACAAGCTAGTGTCATCTCGGAAGAGGAACCTCAATGGAGAAAATGCTCCCATCAGACTGGCCTGCAGGCAGGCCTATGGGGCCTTTTCTTCATTAATAACTAATGTGGAGTGGCCCAGCTCCCAGTAGTCANGTGGGCGGTGCTATCCCTAAGCAGGTGGTCCTGGATTCTGTAAAAGAGCAGGATGAGCAAGCNAGTAAACAGCACTCCTCCGTGGTCTCTGCTTCAGTTTCTGCCTCCAGGTTCCTGCCTCAGCTTCCCTAGAAGATGGACTTCAACTTGTAAACCAAATAAATCTTTTCCCCTCTAAGTTGCTTTTGGTCATGGTTTTTATTACAGCAACAAAGAAGAAAGTGGAATAAGCGCCCACATCCAGTGGCTAATAACTGCCACTCCAGGGAATCCAACACCCTCTCTCTTCTAGCCTCTTCGGGCACACACATATTCATGGCAGACACTCACACACACACACACACACACACACACACACACACACACACCACACACACAATATTTCAAAGATTTTTTTTATTTTAGTCTAAATAAAACCAATGCTGGGTCTATCATCAATTGAGAACAGAAAACTGCTCTGAACAGAGAATTTTGAATTTAATTTTGGATAAGAGAAACTCTAATCTGACACTCTTCTTTAGACAACCAACCTGTAGGAACCCAGAGTCACAGAATTTTACCTTCCATCCTTCCATAGCTATGACAAGACCTATGCACATATGAACCAGAAATTTCAGACACAAACTAAACACATGGGTTAATACAGACAGTAAATGAAGACAGAACATTTTTCCTAATGTTGGACTTTGAACTCAATGGAATCAGATTTTTAGCTATTTTTGGAGATGAAATCATAATTATGGAAGGAAATTAACAGACCTTACTGTCTATAAAGCATGCTTTAATTTACCAGCCATCTCAATATGTGAGTATCAATACAGCTCAACAAGGACTGAAAGNAGATATAAACCCTTGCAGTTGGATACNGACACAGGGACACGGGGGAGGGAGGGACACCAGGCCTGACACCAGCAATGTACTCTACCAGAAGACACAAAAATCCCTGCACTTGGAGACGAGTGTAACAATTTTAACTTTGTGACCATATTCTGGACCATGTTTAGGCTTATTCAGTTCTATGGAGTTATAATCTCATTCACTAAACTAAAGAGCAAAAACTATTTTTTGTAGTTTATTTTAGGTGTATAGGTACTTGGGTCTGCACGTAGCCTGTGTACAGTGTNTACTGTGTGGCCTGTTGTCCACAGAGGCCAGAAGACACTGGATTCCCTGAGACTGGAGTTCCATACNGCCAGTTGTGAGCTGCCATGCGGGTGCTGGGAATGGAGCCCATGTCCTCTGGAAAAGGTGCTGGCAGAGAATGCATACACAAGTGTGCATGTAAGTGTTGGCGAACTCTCAAAACTCCAAGTCAAAATAAAACTTTCTAAGTTAATTACTCTAGGCATTTTGTTACAGTAATGGAAAGCTTACTAACACAATAGGCCACCAAAACCAGTAACTATAAATAACATCTCCTAATATAAAAAGGCAAAGAAGGCTGAATAACATTAAGAACNCCTTCACTGAACAAACCCAGGACTGACTTCACCATAAATAACCACAATGCAAGTAAGAAGAAAACAGGAGGCGCCTGCTAGGCAGTGTGGCCCACACCTACAATTCCAGCACTAAGGGAGCAGAGGCAGGAGGAACACTGTGGGTTTAAGGCCACCTGCAACTACAAAATGAATTCCAGGCGGGGGGTGGGGGGACTGTGTTACATATCTGTGATCAACAAAAGGGAAGAAGGCACGTCCCATCAAATCTAGCCTGCTCTGCTCTAGGTACGCTGCATGGAAGAACTTAAGAAGAAGAAGAAACTTCAGGACCCGTGGTACTCCAAGGCAGCTTTAAACGTCCATCTTTCCCTGAAATCTAGGAAATGAACAGTTGTCAAACACCACACATATTGTAGTAAGGAACATCATTCCACAAATATCCTCACTTCAAAATTATGAGGAAGCTCCTCTACAGCCTGGCAAAGGCTGCTCTCTGGGCATATTAGCTGCCCATGGCAACAGGAGGTCCAGATATGTCATTAAAAATAGTCCCCAATCAGCTTAGCAAGGGCAGACCCAGTTATCTGACCTCACCCATCCCAGAGCCAAAATCAAATCAAATCAACCAAATGAACCACATTTACACAAGTATCAGATGGTAAAAGTAGTCGCTGCTATGTTTTCCCATATCTTATGGNAAAGTTATAAAATTTGATGTTTTATACCTAGAATAAGGTCTTCTTCTGAGTAAATAGTCCTTCAGTAAATTTGACTACCTGATTTATGCTCAAGATCTTGTTTTAAAGTAGAAAACACAGCCAGGCCTTCGGGCACACACCTAAACCACCCCCACCCCTGGGGTGTGTGTGTGTGTGTGTGTGTGTGTGTGTGTGTGTGTGTGTGTGTGTGTGTGTGTCTACAGAGTTCCAAGATAGCCAGAGCTACACAGAGAGACCCTGCCTCAAAATCCCCAAAAGTACAAATAAAGCAGGGAAGTAATGTTACCACATTTTGGACCATTTTTTTCTTTTCAAATAGTAAAAGTTAGCCACAAAATATGTACACAGGGATAAAATTTAAATCGTGATAATAATTTGTTGAATGCCTATAATGGGTCCAGGTCCTAAAATTAAAGTTGTATTTCTGAATCTCATACCTAACCTCCAAAGCAGGTATTATCTCCTTTTGCAGGTTAGAAAAGTGAAATTCAGAAAAGTTCATCTATGGTTAGTTAGGAAGTATNCAAGAACTGAAACCGTTATGACTGATGTCAAGAAGCAGTCTTTCCACAGCACCGCCCATTACATATGAAACATGTCTGATATAAGAAACACCTACAGTCTCATTAGAAAAGAAATGGTTAGAAAAGGGCATGATGGGATATGCCTACACTCCCAACTACTTGGGAGGCTAAAACTAAATTAGCATACCCAGCCCAGGAGTTCAAGACCAGGGGATCAAGATCCTGCCTCATTCCCTGATGATTCTGACTGGGTCAAGTGAGCAAAACAACATTACACTAAAAACAGCAGTGTACAGACACTCAGGATCGTCAGCTGTTCCACGTTATATTCAAGGCTTACCCTTGCTGAGAACAAAATCTTAGACAGCTATACGATGTATCAAAGGCCTGCCAGGAGTGGTGGCTCAAGCAGCACTTCGGAGGCTGAGGCAGGACAGCTTGAGCTTCAAGTCAGAGTAGGCTACAAAACGAGACACACATGGGTTTGGGGGAACAGGGACACACGACCTAAACTAGCCAAGATAACGGCTATTTCAAACTTTTTTTTCCTGAGCCAGTATCTCTAGTCCAGGCTAGCTTCAAATTCTCAGTGGTCTTCCTGTCTCCACTGGGATTACATGCACAGTTCCTANACCTGAATTAAAAGACTCCTGAGTATACAGCTGGCCTCATGCTCAGCTCAGGGCCTGTAACCTAGTAACAATATAAACTCAAGGAGTCTCTCCAATTAAAAAATGTATTTTTAAAACAGTATTATTTAAGTTGTTGTTTAGGATACTATTCATCAACATAAATAAGTTGGCACAATTTACTTTTCACTATTTAGTCCCTGTATTCTTCTTAGCCAGTCATGTAAAACTTAGTCAATTTCACATCTCTGAGTAAGCACATATCTAACTTCAAACTCTGAATTCAAATTCTATGTAAATTTTCCAGTTCAACTATAGTAAACTGTGAAACCTCTGCTCATTACCATATTTCTCATTTGTTTTACTTTTATGGGGAAGTGCATGCCACAGTGCACACGTGGGGTCAGAGGACAATTCTGGGAATCGGTTCTCTCCTCATACTTTTGCACGGTCAATTCCAGGCTTGTGCAATAAGGGCTATCACTCACTGAGCTGGCGCTGTAACACAAATTGCTAAACGGTCTTGTTAATAAAACAAAAAACAAAAAACAAAAACCCAGAGCCAGATATTGGGGTGAAAGCTGAAAGATCAGAGGAACACACAAGCCAGCCACAAGTTCTTACCTCTAGGAAATCCTCAGCCTCAAGACAGTGAGTTCCTGTTTCCTCACGCCTTATATACCTTTTTCTGCCCTGCCATCTTACTTCCTGGGATTAAAGGTGTGTGTGCCTCCCAAGCAAAGGCATGAGATCTCAAGTGTGGGATTAAAGGTGTGTGCCATCACACCTGGCTCTGTACCCAGTNTGGCTTTGAACTCACAGAGGATGGCTCTCTGTCTTCCGAGTGATGGGATTAAGGGTGTGTGCCATCACTGTCTGGCCTCTATGTCTAATCTAGTGGCTTGCTCTGTCCTCTGATCCCCAGATAAGTTTTATTGGGGTGCACAGCTCTGTAACTCTCATTTCTTCAACAAAGTCTACTCATTTAAAATTTAGTAGTTGTCCTATTAAAACACTTAGCTTCCCGCCCCCTTCATATCCTTCATCAAACTGATTTCCTGTATAATTTATTTTGCTGAAGTTTACGTTCTTTCTCTTTTTTGTAAGACAGGATTTCTCGCCTGGAACTCACTATATAGACCAGTCTGGCCTCAATCTCACAGAATCCCCCTGCAGGTCTCTGCCTGAGTACTGGGATTAAAGGCCTGTACCACCACGCCTGGCTTCTAANTTTACTTCTTAACAAACAGATGACAGGACCTAAGTTAGAAATTAAAGATGATGCCCACTCTAGGAAAGCCTCAAGTTTGATTCAGACATAGAACGAGTACAGAATAAGACATAATAATAACAGCTGTTAGGTTACCCAGATAATACAAGCTTTGAATTACTTTTAAACTATTTTCCTCAACTTTTAAAAATTCCTCTATACTAACACATTCCTTAAGAGTTATTTATCATCCTAGCCAGGCGGTGGTAGCGCACACCTTTAATCCCAGCACTCTGGAAGCAGAGGCAGGCGGATCTCTGTGAGTTCGAGGCCAGCCTGGTCTACAGAGTGAGTTCCAGGACAGCCAGGGCTGTCACAGAGAGAAATCCTGTCTTGAAAAACAAATAAAAAGAGTTGTCATCCTTATAATAAATCCAAGTTGGGCTGCAAAGATGGCTCAGCAGGCAAAGGTACTTGCTGCCAAGCTTGACAAGGCCCACACGGAAGGCACCCTCACTTTCACAAGAGCACATGTGCTCACATACATGCACACAAAGTCAATAATTGATTAAAAAAAAAAAAGTCTCCAATAAGCAAAATATTTTATTCTGAGATAAAGAACTACAAAATTTAAAATTATAACCAGCATCATCCAGGAAACTGCACCATTTGCATGTCCCTTTCACAGTTTCTGGGCCGAGCCCCTGGACCCTGCCTAGCTCCTAAACCGCCCTTCAACATGGTCTGGGTGGCTACCAACCTGATTGGCTGGAAGTTGGCTGACCTTGGGCACATGGCTCTCCTGTGGTTCTGTCCCATCAAGCAACATAATGAAGGTGCTTCAGAGTATAAAAGAAATGGATTGAATAAACTGTAAACACTAATGTATTATGTGATGTGCTATGTAATGATCACAGGCTTCCTCTGGACTCACCAATCTGTTTAGCTGTGAATGTGAGAAAAAAGTTGTATGGGAAGAGCAATCAGTCATGTCAGGGTGTTTTCCATTATTAAAAAGAAATAAACATACTTACTTCAAATAAAAAAGGAACAGTAACTGGTCTGACCAACACTATCTAGTACATTTGTCATTTTTCTTTTTATTTAAAGATTTATTTTATTTTTGTGTATGAGTGTTTTGCCTGCATGTATGTCTGTGCCCCAAGGGCATGCCTAGTGCTCACGGAAGTCAGAAGAAGTTGTTGGAGCCTCTGTAACTGGAATTATGGATGGTTGTAAACTATGATGTGGGTGCTGGGAACTGAACCCAGTCCTCTGTAAGAGCAACAAATGCCATCTCTGCAGCCCATGTTTTACTACAATTATTAATAGCTTTCCTGTTTATACTTATAAAGGAAAGGAAAATGAAACACATTCAACAGTTATAATATGAACACCAATTTCAAAAACCTTTGCAGGTGCTAACTTTGCTATATAATCTAATATGCCTAATGTTATGCACGATGGCCATATGTAAGTTTTATATTACTATACAATCTATATCACCACAAAACAGGCTTAGGTTTTCACTGCACAAAGATTCTTATATATACAAGCTGTTTCAGAATTTAAAAAAAAGAATTAAGTAAATGAATCACTGTTTGGTTTAAAAATGGCAATGCTGATTTTTCTTTAAATAATTTATATATTTTTAATTCATGTGTATTGGTGTTTTGGCTGCATGTATGTCTGTGTGAGGGTGTCAGGTCCCCTAGAACTGAAGTTACAGAAGTTGTAAGTTGTCATGGGTGCTGGGAACTGAACCCAGGTCCTCTAGAAGAGCAGCCAGTGCTCTTAACCACTGAGCCATCTCTCCAGGCCCAATGCTGATTTCTTAATGCTATATTTTACATATCTTTCTCAAAGTAGAAAACTACCTGAGGAGGGTAACAATTAATAAAGGCTAATATTCCCTGAGCACAGCAACACACGGGTGCATTCTTTGCATACATTAGCTCACTTAATCCTTAATCTAAAAATGTCTGAACATATATCATTATGTGAACTGAAGAGACATAGATGGGTAATTTATATAAGAAGTGGCAGAAGAAGGTTACAACCAAACTATCAGAAGACATGTCTGAGGAACATCACAAACATATTAAGGCTTACTGCTACTGTGGGCAAACACCACCATCACCAGTGTCTGGAGCAGAGGTCTTGGCTACAGATCAGAATCCTACAAGACCCTCCCCCACCCGATCATGTACCAGAGCCTCACCATATGTGTGTGGACCACGGGACTGGAAAAGGGGTGGAGCAAAAGCTGGGATTCCCCAGATGATTTTACTGGGCAGATAAACTAGACTAAATGAATCACTGTTAAGANTTGCAATTGGCAGTACTCATTTATAATACTGATAATAATAAAGAGGCTAGTGTGTATTGAGCACAATGCCAGGTGATTCTAACAGATAAGATGAAAAACCATTAATAATTATTTCCCACTCTGTTAACCACTCCAAATAGTCAACTAGAACCCAAATTTACTGACCGTCTGAGCACTCTGCCTACTCTGTTTCCCATCAAAGTGTTTAGCTTTTCTTCTTGAAAAGAGACATTACAACTACACCTGAATCTTTTTGTTGTGCTGTTCTGACCCCAGGGCAAGCACTCTACCACTGAGCTTCATCCCCAGCCCTGACTGAACCTTTGTAAATAAAATTCTGCCNGCTTTGATTTGACAGGACAGACAACATGAAAAAGTTTGGAAATCCTTTTGAGCCAAGGTCTCTCTATGTAGCCCTGGCTGGCCTGTAACTCACAGATCCACCTGCCTCTGCCTCCTGAGTGCTGGGATTAAACAAATGCCACCATGCCCATTTTTTTGTTAGTAACTGCTTTTTAAAGCACTCATAGTCCTTAAGTTTAAAACAAGAAGAAAAAAGTCCTAAGAGTCAAACTAAAAATTAAATAGCAGGTTATGACACTAAAAACATTGTGATATACATTTAAGTTGTATTATTCATAATTGCCTATATTCCTTAATTAAGAATGTGATGACAGTTAAAACAGAGCTGTTGTTATGGTGCAAGTCCCATCTCCTTATCCAGGTACTGGGACAATGATTATGCAGTGTTTTTACCCTGTTAAGTCACCTAAATACACACTTAACAGGTGCTAAGAAACCAAAGCATTACATAAGCATACCCAAACAACAGCATGGCTAGTCATTATGACTGCTCTCAGCAACACTGAGAAATGGAAGGACTCTGCTGACAATCGTATGAGGAGTCTCACTGTTTCACTCACTGACTTATTCACAGCACATCCCACTCACCCTACATCAAAACACAATGAAAAGTGCTCCAGACATCTTCAGCTTCGATGCCTTTTTCTATCAGTGACTCGAGATGCAAGGACAGGAAGTTTGAGCTATGACTTTTAGCCAGAGATATCAGCTGCAAAAGAGTATCAATAGCCCAAGTCGTACAAACTCCGGACTTATCAGGGAAATGTTACAAAACTTAGAAAACTTCCTCCTTCCGGACAGCTCATTATTTGCTTCAAGTCTACACATTCCTTTATTAGTCATGACCTTTCAGGGTGCTTTCATCCCTTATTATTTGAGTAATATTGGACTTTTGATGTAGCTAATAAGACTTACAGGAAACCTTATCAAACAAGAAGCCAACCTAGAGTCCGTGCCCCAAAGCAGAACGATTATAGGAAACTCAGTACTTGTAATTCGTTGCAAACATGTATCTTTCTGCCTATTTTTATGTCCACCTGTATATTTCTATTATATATATTGGCAGAAACTTGAATTAGTTTTGCAAAAATTTACTCTTAGGGACTGGGAAGCCCTGTGGGTATGTGTGGCAGACACACCACGGTATAAACCTCACTTACCCAATTGCCACTGGGGTCTTACATCCCAGATCTGACCTCTGAGCCATTTGGCAATGGACTGTAAGGCACAGTCCCAAAGAATAACGGGGNAGGGGTTGGTTGACAAAGGTGGGTCCCGTAAAATATATATGCACTTCCATCCCTAGGTTGAAGGGATGGCCCATAAAGCAGTCCATCTTCCCTGCTGGGATCCCACACACCCCCCGGGCCGCGGGGCCTGCTACAGGACTATGGGAGAGGGAAGACAGTGTCTGTCCCCACTTGGGAGTCCTAAACAAATGGAAACAGAGCAAGTTCTCACTTCCTGGTCGCCGGCGTTTCCACAAGGCCCCCGTCCCGCGCCAGTCACCGGGGACGGGGGGG
>LZPO01055117.1:2925-35271 GCA_001675575.1 Neotoma lepida
ACAAAAACCCAGAGCGGAACTTGAGCCAGTAGAAATCATGAATACAGGGAGGACACCAAAGAGGGGCAGAAATGCACAGGCCATGAGTCCCAAAATTCAGATCAACAGAATCCAGAGCTGACCAGGGGAAGGAATAAACGAGTTAGGATTTTCAAAACTCAGGGTGAAAGCCTTGGTCTTAGAAAAAGGGTAGTGTTCCCACGTTGTGGAGTTCCACAATAGTATACAAGACCAGACCTGAGCTCACTCAAGGTAGGTTATCCAGGCACGAAGAGCCACATTAGAAGGCAGCAGAGACTAGAACCAGCCAGGGATGTGTGGACTCTTGGCTAGTGACCATTAGTGCAGACACCACTGACTGTTCTTTCATAGGACCTGAGTTCTATTCCCAGTACCCACATGGTGGCTCACAAGCATCTGTAACTCCAGTTGCAGAGGATACAACATTCTTTTCTGGCCTCCACAGGCATCATAATGAATCATAGTTTTATCTAGCTACCTAAAATTGCATATAAGTATGTGTACATACATAGTTTAAATGAAAATTTTCTATCTGGACTAGCAATACTCCCTCCAAGAGCCATAGACTAACGAAACCCTAACATGAGCCATGAGAAGTCCCTTTTGAGTTATTGATCAGGGTTGTCCAAGAGACTCTCAAAACATTATACACTATTACTGCTGTATTTTGTTGCCTTACAGAGACTGAAAGTAAGTCCCTATTGTGAAGACACCATGCACTTTGGACACAGGACACCAAGAATCCAAGGTGGATCTGACCTAAAAGTCTCCTCCTGGAGGACTAGCTTTCTTGGTACCAGAAGTCACCACACAAGCTTGGGGAGGAGCTACACTTATACCCATAGATAAGTGTAGTTCTAGTCCTCCAGCAAAGAAACTTTGCAATGGAGATCATTACAGAAAACCACACCCAATCAAAATGCAGAGAATAGGAGATCGAGTTGTGTCCAGTCCCAACTGATCCATCTATAACACACTTCCTGCACCTAAGGCTCAGGGAATACAGAGGTGGAGGGGACAGAAAGATTGTAAGAGCCAAAAGAACAGAAAGTTTGCTATGAGACTGTGTCTCCTAGAAATGTGAGAGAGGCTTCACACATGAAGTCTCACTAATCTGGCTGCCTAAGCAAGACCTGAAAAATAATGGCACCAATGGACATGCTAACATAGAAGGGAGAAAGCTTGCAGGGATTCAACCTTAAACAAAAAACTGTGGGTTACTGGGGAATGCTCAGCTCAGGAGACACGGACTTCATCAGGGAAAAGTACTCCCCAATTGGTTATCCAATACCAAATGGTCAGTCCTGAGATCATATATGTAAAGGTAAAATTATAAGGACTGAGCAGGTTGTATTTATGTATTTTGGAATTTATTATTTTATAATTATATGTATATATGTAACAACAATTAAAAGGGTAAAAGACCCTGAATTTGAGAGAGAGCAAAGGGGTACATGGGAGGAGTTACAAGGGAAGAAAGGGAAGGGGGAAATGATGTAATTATATTATAATCACAAACAATAAAAAATTATTATAGATAACTGACTTTTGATAGAAGTATAAAAAATATAACTTGTAGAAAAGACAGCATCTTCAACAAATGGTGCAGGGAAACCTGGATTTCAATCTGAAGAAAAATGAAACTGGGCTCTTATCTTTCAGGCAGCACAAAACTCAACTCCAAATGGATCAAAGACCACAACGTAAGACCTGATACTCTGAAACTGCTAGGGAATGAAGTAGAGGATACACTTGAACATACAGGTATAGGTAAGAATTTTCTGAATAGAATTCCTGTATTACACAAAGGAAGACCAACAATCGATAAATGGGACCTGATGAAATTAAAAGCCTTCTGTGCAACAATAGAAACTGTCAACTGAGTGAAGAAGGGACCCACAGAATAGGAGGAAATCTTCGTAAGCTATGCATCTGATAGAGAATTACTGTCTACAACATACAAAGAATTAAAAAAAAAACCTAAATATAAAAAAGGCTATGGAACTGAACAAGAAGTTCTCAAAAAGAGAAATAGAAATGGCCAGAAAATACATTAAAGGTGTTCAACACCCTTAGCTATAGAGAAATACAGATAGAAACTACTTTAAGCACTCATCGCACCTCAGAATGAGCAGGGTCAGGGATACAAATGACAATAAATGTTGTTGTGAAGGCAAGGAAAAGGGAACATTTATACACTGTTTGTGGGAGTGTCAACTACTGCAACCACATTGGAAATCTCTCTAGGGATCTCTCAAAAAAAACCTACAAATAGAGCTGTCATTTGACCCAGCTATACCACTCCTGGACATATACCCAAAGTGCTTTATATCCTACTGTGGAGATATTTGCACATCCATGTTCATTTTGCAGCTCAACTCACAATAACCAGGAAATTGAATCAACCAAGCTGTCCATCAATTGATGAATAGATAATGAAAATGTGGTACATATATAAAATGGGATATTACTCAACTGTAAAGAAAAACAAAGCCATAAAATATCCAGGTAAATGGATGGAACTGGGAAAAAATTCTACTGAGGCTACCCAGGCAGAGAAAGATAAACTTCTCTCTCAAAAGTGGATCTTAAATTTGAATCTTTCATTTTGTGTGTTGAACCTAGAGTACACTATAGGCCACTGGGGATGGATACCTTCAGGAGGGTGTGATAGTCGAATACAGATAAAATGAGATGAGAGAAGGGGAACACTGGGAACAGAAAGCTTCGAGCATGAAGGTTGGGTGGCAGATGGGAAAATCAGGTTTTGGCAGAAAGCCTAACCAAAATGAAGGTTGAATAAAAAAGGTATACAGAAACCAAAGATACTCTGTCAAGGAAACAATTCAACCGGAGGCTGTAACAGAACACAGGTGACATGAAAGGAGAGGGGTTTAAAGATTTAAATAGGGATAGAGATAACATTATATGGACTGAAAAAAGGGGCCATGAATTTGAAAGAGAGCAAGGAGGGGTATACGGGAGAGTTTGGAGGGAAGAAAGGGAAGAAGGGGCATTGATGCAATTATATTATCATCTCAAAACTTTTTTAAAAAATAAAATAAATTAACTTACATAAAATTGCAGCTGTGGCTCTGGGATTCATGAGATTGCAATATCATTTAAATTAATTGGGCACATATTCACATAGAATAATAATGAAAATAAATATGCATAATTTAAAAAATAATTGCTAAAATAAACAAATAGGGATAGAGGCACTGAGGAAAGGAGAGAGTAGGGGTGTGTTAGCAAAAACTAAAGATACATAAAGAAGCCTTATGGAAATCCCCTAATTTACAAGCTAATTTAAAATATAATCTTTTTTAGAGCAGTTGGAACAGAAGTACCTTGCATGGGTGGACAATGCTGCTCCCAGAATACATGGGTTATTATTACATGAAGGTCTCAGTCTTGTCTATGAGGTATGGTCAGTGAGGCCCCAGAGATATCCCAAAAAATACAGGCTATTGTCACTGCTCTTGGTTGTCTACCATAACCAGCTGATAAGACACCACTGCTGAAGACACCACTCACTTTGGATGCAGGATATAGAGAAATCAAGCTCAAACTGACTAGGAAACCCTCTCCCTGACAGATTGCTTACATAGTGCCTGAAGGTGCTATGCAGGCCACTGAGGGGACAAAAGACATCAGTGGTCATACCTATCTATAATTGGGCCTTACATCCTATAATATTGACTTGCCTGGAAAGATGTGCCACTGGTGCAATAACGGCACAATGTGGGGTCATAAGCCACTTTCCACTAAGAGATTTGATCCACAGGGACATCATGCCTGGTACAGTAAACTTGATCAAAAGACCACGGCTGAGGTAATAATAGGGCCTATAGGGAAACCAGTTGTTGTTTTGCTAAAAGGCCATGCTGTCAAACTGTATTCTACATATTTATGCTTATACCCATAGATTTAGGTTGCTCTCAGATTTGGTCAGAAAAGCTTCTGTTTGATGTGGGTAGTGGTTAATACAGAGACTCATAACTGGTCAGAGTGCAGAGTATAAATAGTACTAAATGCTAAGTTGTGGGTGGGTCATTTATGTCAACCTCCCACCATGCGACGCTCAAGAAACATTACAGAAAGGGGAGAAAAAGAATGTAAGAGCTAGCAAATGGGGAAGAGTGTTGTGAAATGCTGATTTCTAGACATGCCATGGCTGTTGCATGCATCAATTCATAGCAGCTGCAGTTGCCTTTCCAAGATCTGTCCAAGATGAAGACAGTCAAAATTCCAATACAGATGGAGATGGGGACCCAGAGGATTCAGCCCTGTTAGAGGAGATGTTGGTATTTTGATTTAGGCTGGAGGAGGTAGAGTCACTCTACTTTAAGACATGGCCACTGGTAGACTACTTTGTCCCAGTGGATAACCCTATATAGGTAGCACTAATAGGACTTCAGGGGTTATTAATAACAATAAAAAGGAGATGACATGAAGTTGTGAGGGAGATTGATTGGGGCATTAGACTGAGCTGGAAGGAAGTAGAGGTGGGTAAGTACCTGATCAATACACATTGGATGCCTTAATGAAACTTTCAAAAACTAAAACCTACTATCAAAAAAAATCACATCTTGAATAAGTACCTTAACAATAAACCTTAAGACCTTGGAAAAACAAGAACAGTCACACAATCTGTAGATGGGAGAAATAATTAATATTGAGGCAGATATTAATGAAATAAGAATAAGCCAAAAAAGGAAGAAAGAAACATACAAAATATCAATGAAACGAAAAGTTGGTTCTTTGAAAACATGAATAAGATTGACAAAACTTTAGCCTAATTAACCAAAAGAAAGTTACTAAACAACTTAATAATAATGGGATTAACATAGATGTCATCTTGGCTGGTGACCCCTGCATACACCATTTCCAACCTCTAGGCTTGGGCCAGGACACACATCCTGCTCACCAATCCAGTCTCATGTGTCTGCCTGACTGTATCTTGTCCACACCATATTCAACCTCTAGGTCCAACCTCTCATTCAGTGTTTTAGTCCAGCATGGTGAGTCTGCCTGACCCTAGCTTACCTACACCTTCCTCAATCCTCAGATTAGCCTCGGTCCCACATCCAGTGCTATGGTCCAGTCTGGTAAGCCCTGCCTGTGCCATTCCCAGCCTCCAGGCTTGGGCTAAAACATCCTGTGCACCAACCCAGCCTGCTGTTTCTACATTAGATATACAACCAATGAAATAAGTCCACACAGTCATATCTCGTTGTAAAACCACAAAAAAAATGAAAGATGAAAAGAGTATATCCCCCACCCCTGCCAAATCCACCAGTCCTATAGAAATATTCTTCACTAATAATTACCTAGATAAACCCAAGGACACAGACTTTAAAAGAACAATGATTAACTTCATCAAAGAATTCAAGAAGTTTAAAGACACTAAGAAACAGTTCAATGAACTTAATATGAATAGCAATAAATGCCTGAGTGATGCCCAAGAAAGCACAAACATGAAGCTGAAGAAAATGATTACAACAGGATTTAGAAACTGAATTCAATAAACAGATAGAGGGCTGGAGAGATAGCTCAGAGGTTAAGAGCACTGACTGTCCTTTCAGAGGTCCTGAGTTCAATTCCCAGCAACCACATGGTGGCTCACAACCATCCGTAATGAGATATGGTGCCCTCTTCTGTATACATAATAAATAAATCTTAAAAAAAAATAAACAGGTAGAGATATTAAAGAGCACTCAAGCTAAAATGAAGATAGAAGTTAAAAAACTAAATAACCCAATTAGAAAACTCAGGGGAAATCCTTTCAAATAGATTGGACCAAGTAGAATATAAAATATCGAGACTAGAAGACAAGCTGGAGGAATAAGACCACACAAAAATAGAATATGAATTTCTTTAAATACACAAACACTAAAGGAACACACAGGAACTGTTAATATCATGGATAGACCAAATTTTTCAGTTGTAGGCATAGACGAAGAAGAATCCCAAATCAATGGCATAGACCAGATCTTCAATAAAATTATGGAAGACAATTTCCCCAAGTTAAGGAAAGACATATACATACAGTTACAAGAAGCACAAAAAACACCAAATAGAAAAGACCAGAAAAGAAACTCCCTATAGCATATCATAGTAAGACAAACAAATAAATAAACAATCAAACAAAACCCATTACACATCTAGAACAAATAAAGTATTGAAAGTTACAACCTGGAATAACAGCAGATACAAGGAAAGTAAAAGGGGACCTTTGTGGGGAAACAGGAACTCTCGAAAGGGGAATAGTAGGACATAGGTGCTATGAAGGGGGAAATGGGGAAAATGGAGGGGTGAGATTTACTTGGAGAGAGAGAAGGGATGGCAACACAGAGGAAGATGAAAGGGGGGTGAGATAAATAACACAGAGGATTTTTCAAAATGCCATAGGGAACCACATAATTTTATGTTCACTTAAAATTACACACATATAAGTGTGCACATGCATGCACATGCACACGTATGCACACATATAGAGAGATGGATAGATAGATAGATAGATAGATAGATAGATAGACAGACAGACAGACAGATATAGATAGATAGATAGATAGATAGATAGATAGATAGATAGATAGATAGATAGATAGATAATTTAAATTAATTTACTCCATACAAAGTAACACTATTCTCCCAAGAGACACAGACTACTTAATTAAAAAAAGACGTTAGTGCCAGGCATGGTAAACTTCCTTTCAAGCTGCAGGTCAGGGTAGTTCAAGACAACCCAAAACAATATAGATTATTGCCATTGTCCTAATTACCTCCCAGCAATTGATGGTGAGACTCTATTGCTGTGGATACCATACCCTCCAGATAGTGGACTGAGGAATCAAGCTGGTATTGACCTGAAAGCCGCCTTTAGTTCTCTCAGTACCAAAAGGAGCTACGTAAGCTGCCAAAGGAGAAAAACAATCAGAACTGTGAACAACACTGACCAGAATGACAAGATATCCCAAAATCGGTGATGGTTACACTTACACACTGGGGGAAACCACCAACTATCTAGATGGACTTAAAGCCTACTCGATGACAATTCATGTCAGCTAACTTTCAACTTAGCTCACTACCTGTGAAATCTGAGGCCATGAACCCTAGAAGACAACCTATTATCGCCACTTCATTAAACTGTATTCTAAATATGTATCCTTATACACACAGAAAACTGTAGCTCTTGCCCCTCACCGAAGAAGGTCTTTTTTTGCATCACAGAACATTACAGAAAGCCACAACTGGTTAAAATGCAGAGAAAAACTGTGGAGTTCTCAAGCCCAGTTGATACATCTACAACACAATTCATATTCCTAAAGCTCAGGGAACATCACAGAAGAGAAGGAAGAAAGATTGCAAGAGCCAGAGGAATCAGGGCAGGATGTCTGTTGCAGGCAGTGTCTTCAATAAATGACAGGGAAATTGTACCCAGAACATCTAAAAACTAAGGTTGCCTAAACAAGACCTAAAAAAAACAGCAACAGCCACTAATGTGCCAGCATGGATGTGGGAATTCTCATAGGTCTTCACCTCTAGAAGAAGAGCTATAGAAAATCAGTGGTTGCTGAGATAATCAGTCTTCTCTAGGAATGAGCCCCCTGATAAGTTTGCCAGTCCCAAGAGGTCAGCCCTAAACACATATGTGCAACAATAAGTGATCTTAGCATACAGTATTTATAAACTTATATACATATATACATAAAACAACTATAATTAAAGAATAAAGTGACAGTGAATTTGAGAAAGAGTGGGAGGGACATGGGAGTAAGAGGAAGGAAGACACAGAGGGTAAAATGATGTAAATACAGTACTCATATATGAAATTATCAATCAATAAATAAAATTTGTAAATATTTTTAAAGGAAAATGTAACAATTCTAAATATATATGCTCTGAGTAACAGGACTTCCAATTTCTAAAACAGGAAAAGCAGATGGATCCTGATACAATAATAGTGAGAGATTTCAAGACTTTAATACCTTCTTCAAATAAATCATTAAAACTGAAAATCAAAAAAGATTCCACCATAGGTGAAATGTACCTAAACAATATCTACCACTATTTTCCATCCAGAAGTCATTGAGTAAACTTTCTTCTCATTAGTTCACAGAAACTTGTCAAAACTAGACCACATTCTAGGCTACTGTATTAGTCACAGTTCTCCAGAAATGGAAACAATATAATTTTTCAAACATTTTAAAATTGTATTTATTGATAATTTCATATAGATATACATGAGATTTATTAGATTGGTTTACATGATACCATCTGAGTAGTCCAATGGTTATCCATATCAGAGAGGCTGCGAACTTTGAAGTTTCTCAGTACATGGAGCTGGATGCCTTGGCATTCCCAGTCTGGCATTGAAGGTCCCAGAGGATTCCTGGAGAACTGCTTGTCTTCAGTTCATGTAAAATGAAATTATGGTTTGTAAGAAAATAAATGGGGGGATCATTATGTCAACTGACATAAGCCAGATTCAAAAAGACAAATATTGTATTTTCTCTCATGTATGGAACCTGGGTTTACTGTGTGTGTGTGTGTGTGTGTGTGTGTGTGTGTGTGTGAGAGAGAGAGAGAGAGAGAGAGAGAGAGACAGACAGACAGACAGACAGACAGACAGACAGACAGGGAGAGGAAATAAGAAAGGAGGCCATGGCACGGGAAGAAGAGATCTTAAAGGGGTGGGAATAGAGAAGGCAACAGACTACATGAGAACAGAAAGAGGTCTATTTGGGAAGACGAAGGGAATAACAAGAAGGGGACAGATAGGTCAGAGATGGGAAATGAGGGAAGAAGGCAAATACGACACACATGTATGAAAATGTTTTCAGAGCTCTTAGAGTCAGAGCTTGGGCCCTGGCTGTCCTAACGAGCCAGGCTCATTCAACCATCCTCAATGGGTCAATTAAAGAGACAAAGTAATCATGAAAGAGCAAACACTGGAGATTTATTCAATCTGGCTATACTGTGAAGAGAAACAAAAGAGATCCGGTGATCCTTGAGTCCATGTTCGGAGTCCTGACAAGAAGTTTAAGTTTACTTTGGGAGGAAGAAGTATTTGTGACTAATCAGGGGCAGCATTTGTTTTGTTTTGTTTTTTCGAGACAGGGTTTCTCTGTGTAGCTCTGGCTGTCCTGGAACTTCCACTGTAGACCAGGCTGGCCTCGAACTCACAGAGATCCGCCTGCCTCTGCCTTCTGAGTACTGGGCTTAAAGGTGTGCTGCACCACCACTGCCCGGCGGGGCAGCATTTTCTCAGCTGCAGTCTGTCCCGCAGAACTGTGTGAAATGGCTTTCCGGAACACTAGCGCCCTCTCTGGCTGGCACCAGGATTTCACCTTTTCCCGTTCCCAGAATAAGAACCTTGAACAATGCTGATTTCGTGAGGTCCATTGTTTCAACAGTATGAAGTCAAAGGGAAGGGCACAAGTGTCTCTTTTCATCCCTGCCAGGATGATTACAATTCCCCTACGCTTTGCTTTTATATCTCGATGCTGAGGTGAAATATGTTTCTGTCTGGAAAAAATATCATAAACAGAACACAAGTAGGAACCAAGGTTAGATCTCATTCAGTTAGCGTTAGATAGCCATGTTCGAGACATTTCATTATAACCTCTATGGAGCTCTAGTTACTTTTGCAAAGCTTGATAAAAAAATGAAAACATTTTGTTGTTGGTTTGAGACAAAGTCTTGCTATGAAGCCTATGCTACCCTCCAACTTAGAATCTTCCCACTTCAGCCACCCAGGAACTGGAATTATAGGCAATTGCTATCATACCCAACTTGACTTTATTTCAATTCTGACAACTTCCCCTCCTGTCTATCAGTAATATTCTCTGATCTTGATTGTCCCTTGTCACCAGGATGAGATCTGTCCCAGTTGGTCTGATCAGATCCCACATTTCAGAAAGCAGGTGTCAGGGAGTGCCAGTAAAATACTTTATGACTGGGGATGGAGAGATGGCTCAGAAGTTTAGAGTGCTTGCTATTCATCCAGAAGATAGAAGTTCAGTTCCCAGAACCAACATCAGGCAACTCACATGGGACTCACCACCTTCTTCTGGCCTCTGTGGACACCTGCACACATGTCTCTGTCTCTGTCTCTCTGTCTCTGTCTCTCTCTCACACACACACACACAAATGAAAATGAAATATAAATATTAAAAAAAAACTTTATAGCCTGGTGGTGATGGTGTATGCCTTTAATCCCAGAACTTGGGAGGCAGAGGCAGGTGGCTCTCTGTGAGACCAGCCTGGTCTACAGAGCAAGTTCCAGGACAGCCAGGGCTACACGGAGAAATCCTGTCTTAAAAAAACAAAACAAAACCAAAATAAAACAACTTTATGACTAATTTTAAGGAATGCCTCTTGTGTCAGGCCACCTGGCAACTCTTGTAATTTAATTCTGTCTATGGATGATGCTCTGTTATTTCAAAAACGCTGCTCAGTTTCTTTTGTCGAGTATACTTCTTCAGAATATTAACAGATCACAGTTTTAAAGCTCTGCAAAAAACACAAAAGTAAATTTTTTAAAGCAGGTTTGAAAATCAAATATTCCTTATACTCTCTAGGTGAGAAATGTCTAATAATGATCCATTATTATGAAGCTCTTCCAGAAATGCATAGTATTATCAAAGCAGGTATAATGCTGGGACTTTGAGTGTGACAGAGGTTCTCTAGCCTCAGATGGGTTTAACTCAGGAGTTAGAACGTCTGAAGCTCACACAAAAATACCAGAGTCCGTGGCCCTAGGCTCTTGTCTCACAGATTTGAAGAATGAATTTTCTGAGCTACAGAGAGGATGAGTTTTCAGAAAGGAATTTATTATAGGTTCATAGGTGACAGCTTAAGACACAGGAAGCAGACAGCTGTTTAGCAAGAGTAAGTCACAAGAAATGTGTTGCCATGGAGACGCTCTTTTCATAGGGGCTTTTCATAGGACTGAAGTCAGAAACTGAGGTGAGATAGGGAGGTTGGCTGGTCAGTTTACTTGTTGCCTCCCCCCAACTCTACAAGATGTCTCTGTATCTTTCCATCCAAGTGGCTGCATTGGGGGTTCTGACACACACCAGAACCTCTAGCTAGAACATTTCTAGCATGCCTGCCCCCTGGCCAGGACAGAACCAAAACCAGGACATGAATCAGTGTCTCTTTCTGGAGCATTTCTGGCATTCTTGGCCAAAGACAAGAATCAGAACTACTTGTTTTCAAGGTCCCTGTCCCTGTCTGTTTGAATAATTTCTATCTTCTGTGGTGATATTGTGTCCCCCAACATATTGTGCATCCTAAATAAACTTATCTGGGGTCAGAGAACAGAACAGCCACTAGATAGACATAGAGGCCAGAAAATGGTGGTACACACACCTTTAATCCTATCACTTGGGAGGCAGAGATCCATTCGGATCTCTGTGAGCAAGACCACACTTGGAAACAGCCAGGCATGGTGACACACACCTTTAATCCCAGGAAGTGATGGCAGGAAGCAAAAAGGTACATAAGGTGTGAAGAGCTGGAGCTAGAGGCTTTTTACGCTGTTAGGCTTTTAGCAGCAGTTCAGCTGAGATTCATTCGGATGAGGACTCAGAAGCCTGCAGTCTGAGGAAACAAGATCAGCTGAGGAGTTGGCAAGGTGAGGTTGGCTGTGGCTTGTTCTGTGTCTTTGATCTTTCAGAATTCACCCTAATGTCTGGCTCTGGGCTTTTTATTAATAAGATCTTTCTGCTATCATTGAAATTTCCTTTGCTTAAAGAAAAAAGTCATGCCAAGCAGTGGTGGTGCATGCCTTTAATCCCAGCACTTGGGAGGCAGAGGCAGGTGAATCTCTGTGAATTCCAGGCTAGCCTGGTCTACATAGCGAGATCCAGGACAGGCTCCAAAGCTACCTTGTCTCAAAAAAAAAAACCAAAAAAAGAAAAAGTAAAAATAAAAGAAAGAAAGCACAGACATACAGTTCCAAACATGTCTAGTCACAGATGCATAGGATATTAGATACACTACCATCACTTGAAAATGGTTGCTTCTAAAGTGGCCACATAAAAGATTTAACACAAACAGGAACTTAAATGAGCCTTGGTTTTATAAAAGACAGTTTCCTAAGCAGTCAAAAGTCTGACAGGATTAGCAAAAAATAAACATTTTTTAAACAAAATATAAAATCTGGTGCTTTAAGCCAATTTTTCTTTTGTAAATATACCTAAGAGCAAAATAATCTGCTTAACACAGACTTACTGCTCCAGACACGAGAATTAGGTGCTAGTTTTACATTGGTGCATTAGATTTTGACCTCAGAAAATCTCTTAGGACAATTTATTTTGAATGAGCTTTTTTAGAAGTTTTGAAAATAGCAGCAATGGCTATAAGCAGAATTATCACCTGGTGCATATGTGTAACTTACATGTGCGGCAGCCGTGTTTAACGAGAGGTATAAAGCCATTAAAGTCTTCAGCCTGAACATCAATTTAAATGAGTCCAATTCTGTTAAAAACCTGACAAAATTAATAGGAAAAACAAAACATTAAATTTTTGTCTTTTAAAGTTATCCTTTTGTGATTTCACTGAATCAACAATCTAAGAAAGCCTAATTGATTTGAATATAAAACTATAAAAATTCTTATAAATAACACTTTACTTATGGTCAACACATACAACTTTTCTTGTAAGAGTTATTTTTTATAAATCTTATAAATATATATTTTAAATTATGGACAGTTTCTATAGCTATAACCATGGATATTCATTAAAAATAAATTTGCAAACTAAAAATAATGAACAAAACTTCTAACATTTGTATCATGCTGTATCCATCAGAATCACATAGCATTATATGATGAATACTGTAAGAACATTTTCCATAAATAATTATTGAGTTTAATGACCCAATAAACAGAGACCCTAAATTTAACATTACTTTTTTGTGAATGATACTGTTTTTAATAAAACATCCAATTTTATAACATTATTATTTACAACAAAATATACTGCCTATTAGCAATTATCCAAATAGCAAAATTAGTTCTCTCAAAATTGATGAAATATATGTATATTTCATGTTGCTCAAAGTCCAGAAATCATGGGAAAGTATCTGTACATACAGGACAATCCTAAAATTAATTTTTAGATGTAGATTTTATGTTCTCTTGGCAAAAAGCAGTTTATAAATTTTGAGGTGTGGTAAATACAAAGTTTCACAGTTTAACTGTAAATCCTATAGCAAGTTTTCCTCTCAGCCTCAGTTTTCAAAATTAACATTTGAAAGCAATAGATTTAAACCATCCCATCGGGAAGCAGGTTTAAAACTAATACTTCGATTAGCTAAGAATTTAGAAAGACTCGCCCAAGGGAAAGTCCTAGTCAATCTGTGTTTTGGCATTCCTAAATTCTGCAGCTAATTGTCAAATTCCTGAATTTTAGCCAACCTTTTCTTCTTCTTTGTAATTCATTTTAAAAAATTATATATTTTTTTCATAAATATATTTTTATCATACTCTTTCCCCTTCCCAATTCTTCCCTACCTCCCTAGACATCCAACTTCATTCTCTCTTTCTTCTCTACCTCCCCCTGAAAAAGAATTAACACAAAAAAAAACCAAAAAATTAAAATCAAAACAGTTACATTAAATAAAAGGGAAAAAAAGACCTAAACAAAACAAAAAGCACCAAGAAAAAAATGGAGTCTGTTATGTGTTGGCTAACTACTCTTGGGCATAGGGCCTGGCCTGGAGTGTGGTTTTTAGACCTAGTGACAGCCCATTGTGGAAAACTGCTTCTCCCTCTCTCAGCAGCTCTCAGTTACAGACAGCTTCTTGGTTAAGGGTTGAGACTTTCTGTTCACTTCCCTGTCTCAGTGCTGAGACAGATTGTCAGATTTGAACCTATCCAGGCCCTGTGCGTGTGGCCACAGTCTCTGTGAGTTCATACGTGCATCAGTCCTGGTGTGTCTGAAAGACACAGATTCCTTAGTCATCCATCCCCTCTGGCTCTTACAGTCTTTCTTCCTCCTCTTCCACATAGATCCCTGAGCCTTGAGAGGAGGGGTTTGATAAAGACATCACATTGAGGACTGAGTGCTCCAAAGTCTCTCACTCTCTGTACGCTGTCCAGTTGTGAATCTTTGTGTTAATTCCCATCTATTACAAGAAGAAACTTCTCTGATGAGGGTGGAACAATGCTCTGATCGATGGATACAGCTATATGTCATTAGAAGTCATGTTATTGCTATGTTTCATTAGTAAAATAATAATAGTATGTTTGTCCCCTAGGGGCCATGAACTATATAGTCTCTGGTTCTTGGCCACTTTAGCAGTGGCAGGTAGTCAATAAAAGAATAATTTTTGTGTCACCTATGTGTCAGTATATCTTGCAGTTAGGTTGCTGTTGTAGGTCTTAGAGTTTGTAACAAGATGACACTGATAATTACTTTTCTCCTCTGGTAATATGCAAAGGACCTTCCAGCTACATGAAACCTAGTCAGTAGGAGTCAAGCTTCTGTTGAGCACCAGCTCAACTTCTCCATGTTTAATGGCATAAGTATGTCTTCAGCAATAGTCGCACTATTAGGTTATAGAGAATAACCAATAGCTTTGATGATAGCCTCTGATATTTGGGAAGGGATCATCTACAGGAGACCTTTGGCCAATGACTCAACAAGATATAGCCCATTATTGGCACTTGAGGTTTTAGTTAGTGGCATAAGATTAGGGTATTGTTGAGGTACTGTCTCCCCATTATATGGTGACTTCATTCAGATTTTGTTCATATATTTATACAGTTTAGGAAGCTTTTACAGTAGTAGGTTTCCACATGGCTTTTCAAAAGTCCCTTAGTGTTAGTTGGCCCTTCCCATATTCTCTTCTTTACCCTGTGCTCCCATGCCCTTCCTTCACCCACTTAATACTCCCACTCTCATTTCCCACTTTCTGTCTTTTTTAGCACTATACTCTATTTCATGCCCTCTTCACACCTGTTCCCTTAGTAGTTACTTAACTTCTGGGGTTATTCAGCTTAAAATACACATAATGAAAGCTTAAAAGCTAACATCCACATATAAGATAAAGCATCCAGTATCTGTCTTTCTGGGTCTTGGTTATCTCACTCAAAATGATTTTTTTCTAGCTCCATCCATTTACCTGTAAATTCCATTTCATTTTTCTTAACATATAAATAATTCTGTAAATATAACACATTTTCATTATGCATCATTAGTTGTTTCCAGTTTCTGGGTATTATGAATAAAGCAGCAAAAAACATGGATGAGCAAGAATCTCTGTAGTAAGATGTAGAGTCTTTAGGTATGCCCAAGACAGGTGTAGTTGGATCTTGTGATAGCTTGAGTTTCAGTTCTGGGGAGAATCTCCATACTGGTTCCCATAGTGTGACTGTACCAGTTTGAATGGTCACCAGCAAAAGATGACTGTTCTCTTTCCCTGCATCCTCACCAACATTTGTTATCATTTGTTTTATTGACCAAATTCTGACTGGTATAAAATGAAGTCTTACAGTAGTTCTAATTTCCATTCCTGGGATAGCTATAGATGCTGAACGTTTTTGAGTGTTTCTCGGCCATTTGCATTTTGCCTTTTGAGAACTTTCTGTGGTTCTATACATACTCCAGTTATTAATTGGGATATTTATTTCCTTGATGTTCAATATTTTTAGTTCTTTATATATTCTAGATACTAATCGTCTATTGGTTGTATAATTGGTAAAGATTTTTTTCCCATTCTGTAGGCTGCCACCTTACTCAAATGGTTGTGTTCTGCCAGGTGGTAGTGGTGCATGCCTTTATTCCCAGTACTCAGGAGGCAGAGGCAGGCATATCTCTGTGAGTTTAAGGCCAGCCTGGTCTACAGAGCGAGTTCCAGGACAGCCAGGGCTGTTACACAGACAAACTTCATCTCAAAAAAACAAAACAAAACAAACAAACAAACGAAAAAGATTATGTCCTTTGCAATTCAGAAGCATTTTAGTTGCAAGTGGTCCCATTTATTAATTGTCTGTGCTGTTGGGGTCCTGTTCAGAAAGTCTTTTCCTGTGCCAATGAGTCCAAGACTATTCTGTACTTTCTCTTCTATTGGATTCAGGGTATCTCGTTGTAGGCTTAAATACTTGATCCATTTGGAGTTGAAGTTTGTGCAGGGTGATAGATACGGATCTATTTGCATTCTTCTGTATGCAGACATCCAGTTTGAGCAGTACTATTTGTTGAAGATGCTGACTTTTCCACAGTGTGTGTGTTTTTGGCTTCTTTGCCAAAAATCAGGTGTCTGTGTGTGCAGTTGTGTCTGGGTCTCCAGTTTGATTCCATTGATCAATGTGTCTGTTTTTATGCCAATTCCCAGCTGTTTTTACTACTATAGGTTTAAAATACAACTTGAAATCAGGACTGGTGACACCTCCAGCAGTTACTTTATTACTCATGATTGTTGTAGCTGTCAGTAAACAGCTCTCCTCCATGGCCTCTCCATCAGCTCCTGCCTCTGGAATCCTGCCCTGTTTGAATTTCTGTCCTGACTTCCTTCAGTAATGAACAGCAATGCTGAAGTATAAGCCAAAGAAACCCTTTCCTCCCCAACTTGCTTTTTGGTCATGGTGTTTTGTCACAGCAGTAGAAAGCCTAAGACACTATTTTGAAGTCCTTGTCTTGTGCTTCAGCTACATTGCTTTTCTCGGGGCCTATTACAATAAAGTTGCTGGCTTCTAGAGGAGGCACATTGTCTTGGTTATGTTTTTGTTTTTAAACTGGGATCTAGGCATCTGGAGTTCTGATGTTTCAAGTGTTTCTTGGTGTAGATGTCTGGTCTCATCTTTGTTGGGTGAGTGTTCTGTTCTTTGGTTGCCATTGCCCATTCTGGATCTTAGCCAACTGTTGTAGCTGTGGGGTCCCTGGTAGAGAGTTGTTTTGTAGGTCAGTGGGGAGTCACAAAGGAATGGATATGTGTTATTATAAAAGGCTTAGAGGGCAATGGGAAAGATCTAAAAGAACCCTAAATCTATACCAAGTTGATGGAGGTGGGGCCTCAAGCCAGCAGGCTGTAGCAAGACTAAGGCTAAGTCTGAAGAGGCTGGAATGGAGAACAGGAAGGAAGACAAATGTTGCCTACATGGGCGCCATCAGATTGTTCACTGTGGGTCCCTGGTAGAAAGTGCTTCTGCAGGTTGGTGGGAGGTAGACTGGAGCTGGGCTGGAAGCAAAAGCTAAATGGGCATTGGGAAAGAACTAGGGGACTCTGGGTCCACAACAAATGACCAAATCCCTAGGGTATAGGAGTGGGCAAGAAGGAGGGGCTAAAGCAGGGAGGAGGGAGTAAGGCAGGGAGGAGGGGCTAAAGCAGGGAGGAGGGACTAAGGCAGGAAGGAGGGGCTAAGGAAGGGAGAAGGGAGTAAGGCAGGGAGGAGGGATTGGGGCAGGGAGGCTGCAGCAGGACTAAGAGGAATTCTGGAGGGACTTGAATGGAAGACAGGAAAGAGGATGACTTGCTTCCTTTTCTATTTTCTATTTTCTATTGCTTTCAAGAGACAGCATAACCAAGGCAACTTATAAAAGAAAGCATTTAATTTGGAGCTCATGTTTCCAGAGGGTTAGAATCCATGGCCATCATGACAGGGAGCATGGAAGGAATCAGGTAGGCATGGCGCTGGAGTAATAGCTGATAGTTTATGTCTGACTCACAAGCACAGGGCAGAGAGAGAGACAGCTCAGAAAGACATGGACTTTTTCAACCTTAAATCCCACCCCCAGCAATACCCCTCCTCCAACAAGGCCACATCCCATAATCCTTCACAAACAGTTCCATCAAAAGCAGACCAAGTATTCAAATATACAGGCCTATGGGAGACTAATCAGCTAGAATTCTCCTTAGGGGTCACCAAAATACTAAAAAATATTTTATGTTTATGTAAATCATAATAAAAATCTGAACACTTTTGTTTCTGTCATAGATTGTTCAACAGAACTCCAATGGCTCAGCAGGGCCCCAGAACCTTTCCTGTCACATGCCATGACACTCTTGTTCAAGGCCTTTCACACACATGGTGCAATAGGCCAAATAGCTTAACAGAACTGAAACACTTTTAAAAAATCCCAGAAAGGATAGTTACAAAAACTCCATTATGAATCTCGTTACTTTGTATGCTAACTTAAAATTTAGTGGAAAAGAAAAACAGTTTATACATGCCTTGGGGTTATTTAGTGTCTAATGATTTTTGCATAAATTAATATCTTTTACTCTTTTTTCTATTTTTAGGCATAAAAAAAGGAGAGTCATTTTAATTGTCATCACACCCTCATGTAATTCTTCCTGGATCCTCCTAACACTTGGTCAGAGTGATGAGGTTTTCCTAGAGTGTGGGTATCATGAAAAGAAAAGACAGAAAATGGGCACTACTGAGGATATGGTGGGGAGAGAGAGAGAGAGAGAGAGAGAGAGAGAGAGAGAAGAGAGTTCCAGGGCAGCCAGAGCTACACAGAGAACCCCTGTCTGGAAAAAAAAATTGGGTTTGACTTCTAGAATAAATGTTTTGCTCTAGGTTGTGCAGAGTGCTGTTATTAGACCACAAAACAAATGTTACTCTATAGTATTTTAATAATTTAACTAAATTAGAAACAAACAAATGAAAAATCTAACATGCAGACTTCTTATACAAGAAACAGTGCAATATAAATGACTCTGTAAACATTTTATTATAATTCATAAAAGTAAGCCTGTTTCCTTGGGTCTTAAGGCACTTCTTAAATTATACTTATTGTCCAAATCAGCAGAGTGATTCCAGAGCTAAGTTGTACTTACCAGGCAGCCTGGCAACATGTCTGCAGCTGGTAACTAGGAGCTAGGACTTCTGTCCCTGTTAGGCAAACCTTTGACATACCTTTCTAAGCCTGTCTTAAAGGTCTGGACATCTGTCTACTGGTGCTGGATTTTATCAGGGCAATTTTAGCAATTGTTTCACCTTTGGGAGTATTCATTTCCCTATCAGTCTGGGTGAAAGGATCTGCTCATACAGAATGGAGTATGCTTCTGAAAGCTGCTTTCATGGGCAAGAGGGAAAGCTCTCAGGAAGATTTTACAAACAAAAATAGGCATCTTGATCACTTGAAATAGTTTAATCTCTCTAATTTTGACAGAGGAGAAAAGGTCGTTTGAACCAGGGACACAGCTGACACTTTAAAGAGATTGAAAAACCAACTTGGCTTATAGAGATAGGTTGGTATCTGACAGGTAAGCATTCACACTAAGTATGTGAATGTGAGTTCTATATACTTCTAAAGTCTTGAAAACTGTGCTCTTCTCATGTTTTACTAACCACCTATATCTGCAGCAATGTAATACATTTGCTTAACCCAGTACAGCAGTTAAGTTGATCACAGGCCTGTTTCAGACTCTTCACTCTTCTTTCCCCTTTTATCCACTTTTCATGTGTGGTATACATGCACGTCTGTATGCATGCTTTTGCGTGGATGTAGGCATGGGGCCTGAAGTTGTTGCTGGGAATATTCTTCAATCACTCTTCCACCTTATTCATTGAGGCATGATCTCTTACTCAAATCCAGAGCACGTTGCTATGGCTAGTGTTGCTAGTCACCTTCCTCTGTGGATCCCCTGCCTCCATCATCTGAGGCTGGAGTTACAGAGGGGCAGCCATGCCTACCCCGCACTTACATAGATTCTTGGGGTTTTAAGTTCAGATCCTCTTGTTTTCTCTGCAAGCACTTTAACCAGCTAGCCATCTCCCCAGACCAGATTACTCCAAATCTTAATAAGAGGGGCCAAATTCATGAGAGTCGATGGTGACCCTGTTTCTTCAGGCAGTCACTATCTGGGGTTCATTTGACTTTAACCTGCATACAATCAGAGGCAGTGAGAACACAAGTAATACTTATGAGAGCCAATTCCCCAAGTCAGTCTGTTAGGTAGGTGTTAGATTTATTGATGTAATAATGGTGCTAAGAACAGCTGCTACCACAGAAAAGAAGAGCAGGTGTTATGTTGCAATTAAGATTTGTCAGCTCTAGGCCAAAGGATATCTTACTAGGGGAGACAACAACAGGAAACATTTTGAAACATGAAGACTCTCTTCTTCCTGCACTCTTTAAATCACCTCCTTGTCCTACCTTATACTATCTTAAGGAGTACAACAGATTTAGAAAGGCCCCAACAAGGCCTGTGTCCCCAATTTGCAAAATAGTTGTTTTTTTTCCCAGACACTTGGACCTAGGGATACTTTCATCCACTTTTCTTCTGCATCCTCCTACTCACTCACTATGTTCTTAAAGGAACGTATTTAGCTGTTGGACCTATGCACCATACTGAAAGACAGCAATGTAGCAAAGGAACATTCTCTGCCAAGGAGCCCAGAGACCAATTTGGCTCATTTGTAATTTATTAGAGGGTTATAAAAGGGCCTTTTTTTCACATCCTCACCCTTTCCAAAATGACAACTTCAGGAAAATTGAAAGTAAAACAAATTATAAGTCAGACATATTAGTGAATAAGGAGTATTTGAAGAGAGAAATCAGCCATCTATGATTAGACCTTATGCCATCTGCGAATTATCCATGGTTTTAGTTGTTTTGGGGGCAAATCTGATATTCCACTATCTCTAGCCCTGCATTGAAAGCCTACACACTAGTTTATGGACCATAATCCAAGTACATAAGATACAAGAGAGATTAAGAGGCATCTAGTACTTACTTTGTCATGAACAAAGAACCCAAGTAATAAGGGGCCATGGGAATTAAGTGACCATAGGAGAACAATGGATATTATCAAGGGGGAGGCTAATCATACAAGATTTAGAGAAATGAAACATCAACATAGTAACTAAAAATACTCCACAGACGGTGGGGGAGGAGTCAAGGGAAACTTTCGGCCTTCACCAACTTGCATCCCACATACATATCTAACCAGAAACAGCCTTGACTTGAAAATAGTTCTCAGACCATTTCCCCCTGAACACCCTGGGTGCTGTATACAGGAGCCATTTTGAGATATCAGATATTGTCTTAATCTGGAGTATTTTAGAGGTCCCATTCTTGAGGCTATACAGGCATTCCAGTACAATGGTTTTAGAAGTAAGCTGTCTCACAAACAAGACTTGGTCCAACAGAGTGACTGTGACCTAAGCAGAGTAGTATGCAATGTAGAGAGTGGCTGTTGTGGCATGGAAGACAATGAAGACTCAAGAACCAGATCAAGCCAGCATCACCTGGAGACCAAGGGTGTGGTCAATCACATGTGGAATTCATTTGAGATATGAGAACTATTCTGTGTTCATCCTTGAAGTAGATGGGTCATGATCCACATAAAATAATATTGAGTTAAATTTGAATTTCAGGGAAACAACAAATACATTTTAGTATAAGTATTTCTAACATATTGTATAGAACATACCTATACTAAAATCATTTGCTCTTTATTTGAAAATGAGGTTGAAGCCAGCCTGGTCTCCAGAGTGAGTTCCAGGATGGCCAGGGCTATACATAGAAATCCTGTCTCAAAAAACCCTCAAAAAAGATTTTAAAAAAGTAAATCCTGTAAGAAAAGATTTATGTGCAATTAGGTTGACCAAATTGTTATCTATAAGGATTTTTGCTAATACATTATATTCAAGCAATTAAACCTTCTTAGAATATTGATCTACCTTTAGTAACATTTACAAAAGGGCTATCTTTAAAAAAAAACAATAATTTAGTACTTTATATCTCCTCTTCATTTTGAAAGTTTTTTTTTAAAAACAGAATCAAGGCTCAATTTAATCTGTTTAGGTTGAAATATTTATATTGATTTACTATTTTTAATTATGTGTAGGTGTTAGCATGTGTGCATGTTCACATGAGTGCAAGTTGAAATGTATTGGTTTTAAATAGGATTATCACATATATGATATATATATATATATTCACCAAGCGATTAGTCTGTTTATGGTAACTGATGCTACCTTTTTTTCATAAAAGAAATCTGCCCTAAGGAAAGGTGCACACATACAAGAAACACACAAAACACCAAATAGCCAAAACTAGAAAAGAAACTACGCTCAACATATCAAACTTAAAACACTAAGTATACAGAACAAAAAATTATATTAAAATCTGCAAAAGGAAAAGCACAAGTGACATATAAAGGAAAACCAATCAGAATAACAACGGATTTCTCAATAGAAACATTGAATGACAGAAGAACCTGAAGCAATGGAATGCAAGTCCTAAAAGACCATGAGGACCAACCTAGACCAGTATAGTCAGCAAAGCTATGTACCATGGATGAAGGAGGAAAAAAAACATTCCATGATCCAAACAGCCTTAAAAAACAATCCATGTCCAGCAGACCAATACTAAACAAACAGAATATGGGAAGCAATAGTTTGGACTGAACAGAATAAGGCATAGCCAAGAGAATGTAGGGGTGGGGGAAGGGAAGCTATAATTACCAGAACACAAAGTACAACTAAAAGCACAACAGGGGAATAAAAAAGAAAGAAAATAAAAGAAAAAAACCCAAAATGACTGTAATAGCATATATCATTCAATAATAATTTTAAATATTAATGGCCTCACTGCTCCATTTAAAAGATACAAACTAGCTGAATGGATTGAAAAACAAAATACACCTTTCTGTTCTTTACAACAAATTCAGCTTTAAAGTTAGGCACCATATTAAGGTATAAGGATGGGGGAAAGTACTCTAATCAAATGGGACCAGGAAGCAAGCAGGTATTGCTATCCTGCTTGAAGTCTGAATAAACAGGCTTCAAATTAAAACTAATCAGCAGAGATAAAGAAGAGCAATTCATTCTAACGAAGGGAACAATTAACTAAGAAAACATTACAATCCTGAACATATATGCACCAAACTCTTATGCCCCCCAATTCCATAAAAAAAATCTACTACTTAATTTAAAGACAAATATTAACATCAACTCATTAACATTAGTCAATTCCAATCCCCACTTCCTCCCATAGCAAGGCCACTTGGACAAAAAACAGAGATACATCAGAATTTATTGACATCATACATCAAGTGGACTTAACAGATATCTATAGTGTATTCTATCCAAACACCAAGGAATATACATTCTACTCATCAGCACAACTGATGAGTAACTTTTCTAAACCGGACCACATCCTGGGACACAACACAAATCTTTACAAATTCAAAAAGATTAAAATCACTCCTTGTATCCTATTTGACCACAATGGACTAAAACATAAAGTTGACAGCCAAAAATACCTCTAGTAAATACACAGACTCATGGAGATTAAACAACTCATTACTGGATGATGAATGAATCAAAGAATAAAGCAAGCAAAAACTTCTTGGAAAACTCAACAACAAAACCTCTGAGACACATTGAAAACAATTCTATGAGGGAAATTTATACCTCTAAGTGCCTATATTTTAAAAAGTAAGCATAAATAAATGGCTTAGTGGTGTAACTCAAATATTTGCAAAAACAAGAACAAAACAAACCCAAACCCACTCAACAGCAGACATTCTAAGATCTACAGCCAATCCTTCTTAAATTATTCAAAAAAAAGGAAGGAAAGAAAAAAGAGGAGCACTTCCAAACTCTTTCTACTGTTTAGTTTTAAATTTTGAAACAATACTTCACAATGTAAATTTACCTAAGGGATTTTTCTAAGGTCAAAATTTAATATACAGCATAAAACTAAAACCTAACTCCCTGTTACTAAAGCAACAAACCTTTCTCTAAAATATTATTCTACTCTTAGCAACATTTACAAAAAAGAAAATTGTGTATCTGACTGAGACAATTGTTCGTGCTTTCTGCTGCTCTTCTCAAGATTCTGACTATTTAGGAATCTGAATGCTAAAGAAGTCAAGATTCCTGTAAGTATTCTTGCATTAAGATTTATTTTTATTTTATTTATGTGTATGTGTCTTTGGACTTGTTTGAATTCAGGTGCCCAGAGTCCAAGAGGATGGTAGAATCCTGGAGCTGGAGTTACAGGCCACATGGATTCTGGAAACTGAACTCAGGCCTTCTAGAAGGGCAGCAAGAGCTCTGTGTTAGAGTTTTTAACTGACCACTTTAGAAACAACTTATTTTTTATAATTTATTTTTATTTTATGTACATTAGTGTTTTGCCTGTTTATATTCTATGTGAGGGTGTCGGATTCCTTGGAACTGGAGTTACAGACAGTTGTGAGCTGTCCTGTGGGTGCTGGGAATTGAACCTGGGTCCTCTGGAAGAGCAACCAGTACTCTTAACCACTGAGCCATCTCTCCAGCCCTGAAACAAGTGTTATTTTAAAGTGAATTGAATACATTCAATTTTCTGAGTATTTGTGTAAAGAAATGTATATAGCTGTATGTCTAAATCTTATCTAAGTATTATGCAAAGGTTTTCAGAATTGCAGACAAAAGTTTAATACACACAAAGTGAACAAGTGGTGTCTCTTGCATAATGGTTATTATATCTGGATCACTATCATAAAATAGTCAGTGAAATTCTTTTGACATTTCTGGTCCTTATAATCAGTATAATCAGTACCATTTAGATTAACTTGCAATTTGGAAATCCATCAGTCTTAGTCACTGTTCTATTGCCGTGAAGGGACACCGTGACCAAGGCAACTCTTATAAAAGAAAGTATTTCACTGGGGGCTGGCTTACATTTTCAGAGGGTCAATCCATTATCATCATGGCAGGGAGCACCACAGCATACATGGTACTGGAGCAGTAGCTGGGAGCTAAGCTCATCGTGATCTGCAGGCTAAGAGAAAGAGAGCCTTGGCCTGGCATGGATTTTTTGAAACCTCAAAACACACCCCCAACAAGGCCACACCTACTCCAACAAGGCCACACCTCTTAATCTTTCTCAAATAGTGCCAGTCCCTGACGACTAAGCATTTAAATATATGAGCTTATTGAAGCCATTCTTACTCAAACCAGCACACTGACTATTTAAAAACCCCAGAATAAATTTATATGCTTTGACTACAGAATCATTTTGTTATTGTATATATGAGGTGTACTTACATATCAGAAAATGAGTCTATTTGTGGGCATTTTCACTGTCGTTTAAATTTGTGAGAGGTCTGAAGTTTTGATTTTTTTGCCTATGTTGTAGACTTATTATTTTACCAAGCCTAGGATTTTAAACTTTGTTTTGAAGTAGAAGCTGAACACACTACCAACATACATACATACATACATACATACACACACACACACACACACACACACACATCTGTTCTATGTGGGTATGTGTTAATTGTTCCAGGCTTCTTTGTATGTTAAGTTTGTTTATGCTCCTCAGGTAATTAAGTTTCTAGAATAGAATGCATAGGAGAACATTTTGCCAAACTGGTGTCTTCTTAACTAGAACTGTTAGTAGTGGTAACCTCTTCCAAGCTTGTGTTCATATATCCTTAATTGCATCGTTGGCATCCTTTTTAAGAAAAGATAATTAAGCATGCTGTACCACAATGCACTCCAAGCATTGCCTACTAATGATTTAAAAGTAACAGATAATTGGTAGCCTAAGGAGAGTGCCTTCAAACAAAAACGTTCCACTTTGGTTTTTTAAAATAGTTTTTGTTTATTCTTTTAAAATATTTTTACATTTATTTAATGATGGAGCATGCATGTGGAAGTCAGTAGAAAACTTGGAGGTTCTGCCTTTCCACCACTGAGCTTTCTGGAATTGAACCCAGGTAGTTAGGTTTGGCAGCAAGTGCCCTTACACAATGGACCATCTCACTAGCCCCACTTTTTGTTTATTCTTAGAAGACAACATTAAAGGAAGATTTATGTATAAGCATAACCTAGAATTATATCATTCTTTAATTGAAACAGTAATTTGAATGTATTTCTTCAAATAAGAAGAGAGACAGGATAGGCTGTCGATCAACACATAATGCTGTCAGTCATAATCACTACCTTTAAGTAACTATATACAATGAAAGCATAGATCACATTGCTTTATCCATTGTTAAGCTTTCTGCAAAATTCTAACTCTGGTGATTCTAAGTCTTTTGTCAGCCACAGCCCTGATCCTTTTCTATAGCACCCACAATCAAGTTCATGAAAAGTGACTAACAAGTAATTATTTTTCAAAATAGTATTTTCTGTTTTCTTATAAAACCCCGTAACTATTGTCTGTTGACATTTTGCAGAAGAACAACCTCTAACAAAATAACTTAATTTATTTTTGAGATGCTACTATTTCAGGCCTGAGTTAGAGTTTAGAGGGCATGCATTGAAGTCTCCATGTTCTTCTTTCCCAGAACAAAGAATTGTACCAGGAGGTCCAGTAAGATGGCTCAGTGGGTAAAGGCACTTCCCACACAAGCCTGGCCACCTAAGTTCAAGCCCCAGAAACTTCATATAAGGCAGTGGTTCTCAACCTTCCTAATGCTGTGATCCTTTAATACAGGATCATGTTGTGGTGACTCCAACCATAAAATTATTTTCGGTTTTACTTCATTACTGTAATTTTTCTACTGTTATGAATTGTAATGTAAATATCTGTGTTTTCCAATGGTCTTAGGTGACTCTTGTGAAAAGATGATTCCATACACCCCATAAAGGGGTCATGACCCACAGGCTGAGAATCCCTGGTATAGGTAGGTAAGCACCAATTCCACAAAGTTGTCTTCTGACCTGTAAACAGGCACTATGGTACAATTATATCAACATACAATCACACGCAACACAATACTAACAAATAAAAAAATTGAAAAAAAAATTGCCCCTGGGATGCGTGCATGATACGGTAAGAGGTAGGTAATATAGTGAGAAAGGGAAAGATACTCTGGAGAATGGGAGTGAGCTAGTAAACTGGGGACAGAAAAAAGCTCTAAAATGCTAGGACCCAAGTCCCATGGTCGTTTGTTCATAAGTTATTTGCATAGCACTTGCCTCTATCACCTTTATATATGGAGGGCTTTTCTTACATATGCATTGCTTGTTGCGCTTAGCCCAGGTGAATAAATGCTTCCAGTCTCTTTTTTCAACTGGCCTCTTTCACATTTTAGAATGGGGATTTTATCCAGTCCCTATTCTCCTGCCACACTAGGGTATCACATATAGGGCAGACAAAAATTAAATTAAAAAATGGAGTCCAAATAAGCTTGTCATCAGAGTTACTCCTTCTAGAATCTAGAACTTTTAGTCCCTTGAATTTGTCCATCAAGAGTTTTATTGGCATTAAGCCCTTGATAACCGTCACTCCCTCCAGTCCTGACAATTCATCCTAGTAAATGAAAGAGTCGAAACAAACTTCCAGACAGTTAGTCAGAAATAGCTTAAAAGAAAATCATTCAGAGATAAAGGGGGAAGTTGACAGACTTAAATGAATTCACGATAGACACGATACATACCCATAGTTCCAATAATGAAAGGCTGAAGCAGGAGCCTGAGTTTGAGGCCAGCTTTGGTTACATAGAAAGCCTCTTTCTAAAAGCCAATGGCAAAAATGGAGTCATTTGTGGCAGCCATTTCAAAAGGAACTAAAACCAAGAGATTATGAAGACACTATTTTTATGCATAGTTATTTGTAGACACAAGATAGGAACGAAATCCTCTACTCTCTTACAGTCAGACAGTAACCATTTGGAGCCTGACCTTACACAAACGATTAAACACTAACTCTTAACAAATCCTGGCACCTCACCCCAAATAGGCAGTCTCAAGGAGGAAAAAGAATATTATAAATTTTACTGAGCAGATGGTCAGCTCTCCTTCTCTTATCTGTTGAACTGAGCCAGAAGGCAAGGCCAGATAGCTTTTCTTAACTGATACAAAAAGGCCCCATGCCCCAGGGGAGGTGATTATCTTTCTCTGATAATTCACGTACTCGGCTTCTGTTCACAGTGTATATTTTTTATGAAAACTTTCCATTCAATGGGATTGTAAAAACTGTAAATACTTTTGCCCCTCACTTTAGGCTCCTTGATCCTGGCACAACACTTATCTAACACTAAATTTCTTTCACTGGAATTCATTGCTAGTAGGCCTTCTTATATGGGTTCCTTTAGAGCAATGGATCCACTCTTGGCTCTTGGTGAGCTTACCAGGGAGCTAGGATGCTAGATGATTATGGTCACCAAAAGCTACCCTGAGAGCCAGTTGTTTCTGGGCTTCTTGTCTATGCCCAAGATAAACAAGATAACACCGACAAGGAGCAGAGAGAATATACATTTATTAAGGAACGTGAGAGTACTGAAAGTAGGAAGAATTCCAAGAAAGATACCACCATGCTGCCTAGTTTAGATGACACTAAGGTAGTGTTTATTATGATTTCTCATTTTTTGAGTGGATCACAAGCTAAACCAATGAGGCATCCACACAACCTATGCATGCTCCCTCAGCTCAATCAGAGATAATCATGTGTTACTCATCCAATCAGGAGAGTTGTCACACATTGTAGTCACCTTTATCCACTCATCTTCCAACTCATTTAACTTACCCTGTAGGCTAGTAATGGAGTCCCACTTCCCTTTTTTGTTATTGGGCTAAATAACTAGTTCATGATCCATCTTGGACCCTTCCCTTACTCCCTGCAAGGAGCTAATGCCTGTCTCACTTGGTCAGAGATATGCCTCCCTATAGGAGTTATTTAATTGGGTACTTTCTGAATTTGGCTGATATTCTGCTTTACAGAGTTTACAGAGTTTCTATTTTCAGAATGAGATACCTGGTTATCTCTTCGCTTGTACGATTCACTGATGGGGATGTCTTTCTGTACACTATGAATATGTGTTGCTCTGATTAGTTGATAAATAAAATGCTGATTGACCAGTAGCCAGGCAGGAAGTATAGGTGGGATAAGCAGACAAAGAGAATTCTGGGAAGAACAAGGCTGAGTCAGGAGATGCCAGCCAGCTGCCTAAGGAGCAACATGTAATGAGACACAGGTAAAGCCATGGAACACGTGGCAAAACATAGATTAATAGAAATGGGCTGAATTTAAGCATAAGAGCTAGTCAGTAATGTGCCTGAGCTAATGGCCAAACAGTTGTAATTAATATAAGCTTTTGAGTTATTAATTTATAAGTGGCTGCGGGACCACTGGGTGGGCTGGACCGCGTGGGGCCTGGCGGGAGCGGACAAACTTTCGCCTACAATTCACCCATTACAGCCTCTTCCTTTCTCATGCACTGATCTTCCTCCAGGGCAGGGAACCTACACAACCATATTTTGGGTGACATCCCAATTCTCTAATTCACACTCAAAGGTGAAGATTAGTAATTTGGGGAGAGATGATGACCTGACTTGTCTCCTTGTAATTTTTCTGCATTTTTCCTTTAATACTCTTTAGCATAAGTTTATTTTATTTCATACAATAGCTTTTTCAATATTTAGAAGTGATTATTGAAAAAACGAAGAAAGTTTTCTTCTTCCAAAATGAAAAAAATGCCCCCCCTTCTTGGAGCGTTTCCTTGAGATATTTATCTAATATTTGTAAATCTGTCCCTTTGATGTACATGTAAAAATTTTTCTTGGCTTCCTTGTACCCCAAGAATGTTTTAATTAAGTGTTCCAGAGACATCTCTTTGAAATGTAAATATTAAGGGAGATATGATCCCCGATCTTCTCACCCTGAGGATTTTTTCTGCCTAGGGCTCTTACTTTAAGCATTACTATGTGCTTCTCAAAGACATGAAAAGTCATATTACTCTTTCATCCAAAGCAATTAGCTTTCCCAGTTACTAGATGAATTTGAGATGAACACTAGGGAGGGAAACCACAAGAAAATAGTGTTGCTGAATCCTTTTACATGACAAATTATTGTTTACTTTGAGAACATGTATGTCAGGAATTTCATTTTCCAGGGTTATATATAATTTACATGGTATTCTACTTAAGCTTATTCAGTCATATTGGTGTGAATTATGTACATTTCTGGATGACTTTGTCTCATCAAACAAAAAAGTTAACATTTAAAGGTGGCCATGTAACCTTACATATATTTACAAAATATCCTATTAATATTGTTCTAGAAGAACTTTGTCAAAAGTCAAAACCCATTGTAGTCCTTTACAGTTTCTAAAAATGCCATTTTCTTCTTTGTTTGTAAGAAATGTCCAGATCCAGATTTAGAGTATATTTAGTACATTACATTAACAACAGTTATTAGAATACTATTTTGGGATTTCAAAAATAAACCCATCTTTATTGTAGCTCTTATTAGCAAGTTCTTCAGTACAGTAAAATGAAGCCTATTTTTGTTGTGAGAATTTCAACAGGCCTGGGCATATCATAACGAACATGGACAGGAGTTTCTGGGAGAAGATGCTTTTCTGTCTCATAGCCGTTATTACTATAGAACCATCTAGAGTTCTGCTTTAGGGCAATTCTTGCTCTCCTTGAGCAAATTGCCAGTTGCATCTATGGTGGACTTAAGTTAACCAATCCTTAATGATAGGTGCTGACAGATGTGCTTTGTTTTGTATTGGTAAGCATGTCATCCCTCATAAACTTAAAGATAGTATCTAACACTGTTTGGTAGCTAGTTAGGTATTATCAGGATAAGTGAACATTAGAGCTGGACCCTCCCTCACAATCAGCAGCATCTTAAGCCAATGACTAAAACTATAGGGTTCTGACTACCGGTCAGAAGGCTGGAATCTGAGTCTTATCTCTGGACTCTGGAGGAGTCATGATATCCTGGATTGCCCTATGGTCACTAACTGATAACTATTTGACTCTGCTTCCAGGAGTCCAAAACCTTGTAAAATTATTATCTAGCAGGAGGCTTTCTGGTAGAGAATAAGGATAAACCATTGTCTCTTTCTGTAAGAGTCTGTCTAAATGATCCATTATTCACTTGGACAGGAAAATGACCCTCAGAAAAACTGCCTGTACCTGAGAACTTAGAAATAGCATGAAGCCTGAGTTAAATGTAGATGGGCATCATGGTCTCTTTGGCCATTGTCCATTCACTTTCACCCTCTGAGAATATGCTATCTTCCACTCTGAAGTAAACTCTGTCAATCTTCTATACTTCACTGTCTCATGTGAATTCTTTCTTTTAAAAAGTCTTTACATTCTTTTGTTGGAGTATGTTTCCATATATACAGTGATGTATTTACTAAACACAGTTTTGTGCAGAGACTATATACTATCCATCTAGACACATTTTGGTTACACTTTGCCTATTGATCGAGCAGTTCCATTTTTAATGTTTTATATATCAAAAAGCTTTGAACTTGACCAGGCTATCCATTAATCATCTCTGAAAAAGTCCCATTTAAAAAGAGAAAGAAAAAAATCCTCATTGATTTTAGCACGATTTTACAGCATTAAAACCATTTCCAATTATTATTCTCTGCATAATGGCACTGAGTAGACAGAGATCTTCATCCACCTGGATCCACAGAGCCACATCTGAGAGCTTTTGCTCCATACCTGGGACTTCAGAGACAGAGTATTCCTGACCACCTCAAGGCAATGAAGACACACCAGCAGCTGTCCCACATACAGTTGGCATTTGAGTAACAGGTCTGTGCTATCATGGGTGGCAGAAATAGGTACTGTCATCATAATATCCAGGTAACTAAAGACCTACGTAAAAAATGCCAAATTGAGATAAAAATCAAGAGTACAAGGCCATGGCAACAAACTGTATCCATGTTACTCGGTTTCAGAGATACTAAGACACGATTCAAATCCCTTTACTCAATCTGCAGAGCCCTGAGGTCATCCTGCGAAGTGCGTATCAGAAAATACAAAGTTAAGCAAACAGAGTTTGACATAATGGCATTATACAAATCAAACTGGGAGGGTCATAATTAACTATTTATTTGGGGGGGTTGGAGAGATAGCTCAGTGGTCAAGAGCACTTGACTGCTCTTCCTAGAGGTCCTGAGTTCAATTCCCAGCAACCACATGGTGGCTCACAACCAACTGAAATGGGATCAGATTCCTTCTTCTGGTGTGTATGAAGACAGAGCACCCAAACATAAAATACATGAATAAATAAGTCTTTTTAAAAAAGTATTTATTTGACATAGAAGCATCAAATCCTTTGTGTACACATTTAGTCTCACTGTAACAAAGCAACCAGTACATTTTTTTCCTTTTTTATTTTCTCTTTCCCTCACTCCCTCCAATCCCTCCCACATACCCTTACCCACTCCCATTCAAATTCATGACCTATTTTTTCACTAATGGTTAATGCATGTGCATATATAACCTGTTGAGTCCATGTAATGTTACCTGAATGTATGTTTTCAGGGCTGACTATTTAGTATCAGATAACCAATTAACGTGCTCTTCCATAGGGAAGACTATTTTCTTTCTCCCTCCCTCTCTCTCTCCTCTACTTCCTCCTCCTCCTCCTCCT
>LZPO01055117.1:35373-45914 GCA_001675575.1 Neotoma lepida
GGCATGTTCATGGGTGTCATCCTCGTTCAACTCATATTTGAGCGGTCATGCTCGTGAGACTCCATCAGTGTAAATTGTAGTGTTTAAAATTGAGCATCTCTTCTTTCCTTTCCAGTAAAACCCCCCAAAAATTAATTAGAGAATATCAGTTCCAAATAAAATCCTCCAGGTTCTGCTGAGTCTCTTAGAGTGGCAGGACTCTGGTCATCATTAGGAGAGAGTTTTATCTTAAAAGTTTCATCTTAAACTTCAAGGATGTCCATTAAACATCACAATTAAGCATGCCAAAAGAGAAGCCATGTTGTCAAAATGCCCATTTAACTCACCCAAACATTTCAAGCCACTCTTTTATTGACCTTCTGTACCCCATTTTTATACTCTCCCTTTTTATTGACCAAGAGAAAGTAGAAAGTTACATGTTGATAAATGCCAACTGTCTGCATTCACATAGAGACACAGTGTAATCTCTGAGCCCAAAATATAGAGAAAAGAGAGGGGGGTGAAAGAGCACTCTCTAGTCTCCAGCAGAGTGAACCCTCCAGGGGGTTTTCTTTTTCCCATGGAGCATTGTGGTAGTGTTGATTCACAGTTTTTGAGACAAGAAGGATTAAAAATAAATTTAGAAAAGTAGAGATGCTTTTCTCATTGTGTTTTGCTCAAGGTATTTCTACCCCAAATAAGTTGAGAACTGTGATGTTTCGCTTCTTCACTGTAGAAACTAAAGGTACTCTGCAGGCTGCTGGGAAAAAGACATCAGTGATCTTACTTACTGCTGTACCATATATGCTACAATACTGACCTATTAGATGACATGTGCCCAGTGGTGAAATAGTAGCATGACAATTAGAGGGTATTCAACTGCTCTCTCATTAGATTTGAGGCCTGCTCCACAGGAGAGAATTTCATGCCTCGTACTATAAATGTGGTTTAAAGCCCATGGCTAGGGAAGTCATACAGAGGCCCAAGGGTGCATTTATAAGAAACACTAATGGTGCTTAGTGGATTATAAAGAAAGAAGAGGAGGAAGAGGGAGGAGGAGGAGGAGGAAGAAGAAATGAAGTTGGGAAGTAGATGTGCACAAGATATCCATGGGGAGCTTGAGAGGAGGAATTGGGGGATGAATATAACCATATTTCATGGTAGAGATGCACGAAGTTCTCAAGGAAAAAATTTAAAGCTGTGTTTCATTGTCTTTAAACCAGAGAAGTCATCATTGTAAGCCTTCAACACTTATAATACAAGTACCCAGACAGGACATGGATTCCTATAGGAAGAATTTGCAGTGTTTGAATTATTAAAAAAATAAATATTTCAGTCTTCATATGACATATACATATGTGCACACATATGGAAAACATGTTACATAAGTGGTAATCTCCTTAGGCAAAACTGTGATAGAAATGTAGCTTGTTTTGTGAATCCTGTGGCTTGTGTTTCCTGACACCAATTTTTCTTGATTGGCTCTCTTGTTAAGTGTTTTTTCAGTTTCAGACCCCTATGTTTTCCTGGGTTTTGCCACAATGGCTTCTGAACTGGATTCAGACTCCAAATGTCATTTAACATTTCTGAATCAGCAGTTAAAAATCCTCCAAGTTCCCACAAATATGAGTACATACACATTTCTACCCATATTCACATGTTTATTTCATTATAATCTGACATAATAATATATTCATATATATGCATATTATTATTTCATTATATCTTCTATAATTCTAGCCCAAAGACCAAAAGGCCAATGGTATTTTATTCTTAACCACTGACTGAAGGATTTATCATAGTTGTATCTGAAGGCAAAAATGTGCTTAATCTGTATAGTGGCTGTCTCTTTAAAGGAAGTCAACACATGGGCCATTGTATTCATTGTATTGCCAGAGTTTGGATCAGAACCTGGGCTCTGATAGCGCCCCTAATAAGCAGGTTCCATAGTACCATTAAAGACACTTGGGATACTGTAACACAGAAAAAGGAGACATATTCATGGAAGAACAAAAATGTCCAGTGATTTCCCCCATGCCAAACTTATCTTTAGGGTGCTACCATGAGGTTTAAGTTCAAATAGAGGACCAGAGCATACCTGAACAGTTCCTGCCAGAGGTCTAGCCCACCCACGTAGCACCACTGTCTCAGTTCCAATCCCTAAGTAAATTGACCTGACAAATCAGCACTGTGTGAAAGCTTTTCTATTCAGATAAGCTCCTCCTCAGGCTAGCACCAGGCTCCCAGGCTTTTCCTTCTCCCAACAGACTCATGGGAAAATTCCAGTTTCTTGGAGTTCCATGTTTCAATAGTCCAACAACCAAAGGGAAGGGCACAAATGTCTCTTTAGAATATTTTTATTCCTGCCAGGACAGTTATATTTGCTTTGAAAGAATTCTTTCAATTCTCCTGTCTGGAAGGTCAGACTGACAAGGGAAAAAACTACTAAGACAGCAGGCTTTATGGGGCTTTTTTTGTTGTTTGAGAGAAAGAGAGGGAGGGAGGGAAGGAGGGAACAATAAGTTGGGTGGGTAGAGAGGATCTGGGTGGAGTTGAGGAGAAGAAAGAATACGATTAAAATATACTGTATGAAAAACTTTTAAATAAAAATTAAATTTTTAAGACTTTTATTTGGGGCAAAACCCTGCAGAGGGGTTTCTCTGTGAGAATCAGAGCCAGCCAGCACTTACAGGCTGAGAGATAAGGGAGAAAAAGGTGAACGCACAGGGAAGGAGGTTGAAAAGTTACTTTAGGGCCCCAAATGGGCCTTTGTTTGTTAGGAGTGATAAAGAATGGTGAGTCTTGAGGGAAAGAATGTCAGGTGATTGATAACATCTCTATGGCCAGCCATTAGGAGGGAGCCTGCGGGGAGGTAGTGGCAGGAATCTAGGGAAATAAGTTACTCTTGTCCTAGAATCCTGAATACTGTGGTTTGGGGGAAATTGCCAGAACTTTACAAAATGGTGGTTACAGCTAACACTGACTACATTTCCTGCTTTGTTCCTATAAAAACCTAGATTTCTGATCTCAATTGTGCCCACATACCCCGTAGAACTTATACTAGCCTGTGTGTGCCAAAGTTTTTCACTTACTTGTTTATTTCAAGATTTTTTTGAGGCTATTCTGAATGGGACTGTTGTCCCAATTTTTCTTTCAGTATGCTTGTTATCTGTATATAAGAAAGCTGCTGATGTTTCATAATTTTATATTCTGCCATTTTGTTGAAAGTTTCAATCAATTCCAAGAGTTTCTTGGTGGGGGTCTTCAGGGTCTCTTACATCTAGAATCATATCTTCTATGAATAAGGAGACTTGGACTTCTTCCTATCCCATTTGTTTACCCCTTTTTTGTGTTACTGTTCTAGTTAAAACTCCACACACTGGTCCTGAGCAGTGGTGGTGCACGACTTTAATCCCAGCACTCGGGAGGCAGAGGCAGGCGGATCTCTGTGAGTTCGAGCCCAGCCTGGGCTACCGAGTGAGTTCCAGGAAAGGTGCCAAAGCTACACAGAGAAACCCTGTCTCGAAAAAACAAAACAAAACAAAACAAAAAAACAGAACGAAAAACAAGATCAAAAAACACAACAACTCCACACACTGTATTGAACAGGAGTGGGAAAAGTGGACATCCTTGTCATGTTCTTTATTGTACTGGAGTTGCTTTGAATTTTCCCATTTAGTTAATTATAGGTAACTCACATACAGTCTTTATTGAGATAGTTCCTTCTATCCATCTATTCCTAGTTTCTCCAAGGCTTTTTATTATAAAAACATGTTGGATTTTGTCAAAACCCTTTTCTACATCTATTTAGATGACCATGTGATTTGATAGTTTTGAGGTCTTCTTGAATTCAGTTGTCAAGTATTTGAGAATTTTTGCATCACTGTTCATCAGACACTAGCTTATAATTTTCTTTTTCTGTTTTAAAAATGAGCTTTCCTTTGGTCTGATTCTTCTCTTCCTGATTCCCTTTACTCTGCTCTACTCTTTCACTTTGGCCTCCTGCCTTCTCCTTCTCCTTCCCTGTTGAGTCTCTAGTTTCAGTCACAAGACTCTTTTTTCTAGTTTCCTGGCCTTTCCCCATATTCCCATAGGCATTCTCATATTTAACAATCATAGCCTAGGATGTATATGTAAGAAAATATGTATCATACTTGTCTGCCTGAGCCTGGGTTAGCACAATATAATGTTTTCCAAATTTCACTTTTCTTTATTATGGAATAAAATCCCATTGCATATACAAATCCCACTTATATTATGTATCCATCTGTTGATAGACATCTATGACCTACATTTTTATTTTTTGCAGCTTTATCTGGTTTTGGTATTAGCATAATAGTGGCTTTGTAAAAAGAATCTGGTAATGTTCCTTCCATGGTACTTTAGAATGGTTTGAGAAACCATTGGTGTTTGCAATTCTTTAAAGATCTAATGGAATTTCCAATTGGGTGGACACTTTTTAATTGAGGTGGTTGTTTTGGATTTTTTAATTCAACCTCATTGCTTATTATGGATCAGTTTCAATTGTTTATCTCATCTAGATTTAATTTGCAACTAAAAGTTCATTAACTTTTTAGGTTTTAAAATTTATTGGAGTATAGGATTTTAAGGCAAGTCCTAATGATTTTGATTTCACTAGTTTCTGTTGTAATGTCACCATTTTCATCTCTAATTTTATTAATTTGGGTCCCCTCTCTTTCATTTTGCTAGTTTGGCTAGGGGGTTGTCAAACTTGCTTATCTTTTCAAAGAATGAATTCTTTGATTCATTGATTTTTTTCCATTATTTTCATTTCATTAATTTTTGCCCTAATCTTAATTATTTCGATGAACTGATTTTAGGTTTCCTTGTTCTTGTTTTTCTAAGACTGCAAGTTTCACTGTTAGGCTCTTTATCTGAGATCTCTCTCTCTCTCTCTCAACACAGGCACTCGTAGGGATAAACTTTTTTGGAGTGCTTGCACCATGTCCCACAGGCTTTTATATCTTGTGTTTTCAATTTTGTTTGATGCTAAGAAATTTTTAATTTCCTTCGTAATTTGTCACTTGTGTTTTTATTCACCTTCCACAAGCCTGCTCATGCTCTGCACTTTCTCTTACAGTGGATTTGTAGTTTTGTTCCATTGTATTCAGATAGAATACCAAAAAATTATTGATTTTCCTCTATTGGTTAAAACTTGCTTTGTGATCTACTTTTAGAGAAAGTTCCAGGGCTGCTGAGAAGACTGTTCTCTGCAGTGTTTGATGGTTTTTAGGTCTGTTTCATCTAAAGCTATTTAACTCAAATGTTTCTCTGTTGTTTTTTAAAGAATGAATTGTGTGTGTGATAGACAGTTTTATGTCACTTTGACACCAGGTAGAGTCATTTGGGAAAAGGCAATCTTAATGCCCAACTCACTGTGGGTGGTGCTGCCCCTGGCCTGGTTGTCCAGGGTGCTACAAAAAAAGTCAGTGCAAGTCATGAAGACCGAGCCAGAAAACAGCACTCCTCCATGGCATGTGCCTCAGTTTTGACCTCTAGGTTGCTGCCTTGAGTTGGTGCCCTGACTTTCCTTAGTGGTGGACTGTGTAAGATGAAATAAAAAAACCTTTCCTTTCCAAGCTGCTTTGACCTTGGTGTTTTAAAATAGCAATAGAAACCCTACCTAAGACAAGCTGTTTATTATTGAAAGGGGGTACACCCCACTTGTTGTTCTTCAAGACAGGGGTTTCACTGTGTAGCCGTGGCTGTCCTGGAGCTCACTCTGTAGCCCAGGCTGGCCTTGAACGCACAGAGATCCACCTGCCTCTGCCTCCTGAGTGCTGGGATTAAAGGCTTGCACCACTACCATCCAGCTCCGGTACACCTACTCTTATTGTCTGAGGTTACCGTGCATCTTTACATCCAGTATTGTGTTGTATGAAGTTGGGAGCCCAGATATGCAATGTGTATATGTTTTAAATTTCTATTTTCCTTTGATAGATTGTTTCCTCTGTATCTTTTTTGGACTAATTTTAAAAAGAGATTAATAGTTTTTAATTATGTGTAAATGTGTCTGCCAGAAGAGGGTATTGGATCTGGTGAAGCTGAAGTTACAGATGGTTGTAAGCTGAGCCACCCGACATGTGTCCTGGGAACTGAACTCCACTCCTCTAAAGAGCAGTAAACGTTCTTTACTCCTGTGTCATCTCTCCCAATCCATTTTCTGACTAATTTTGTTTTGAAATCTATTTTTTGATATATGATAATAGAACAATGATCCCACCCATTTCTGCTTCTATTTGTTTGGAATGCCTTTTTCCATCCTTTGACTCTTATGTTTCTGCCACTTTTTATATGTTCAATTCATTCCAGTGCCTCCACTGTCCTAATTCTTAAACCTCAAAAAAGTTTCTGAATATCCAGCTCCAGTGGCTCCAACACCCACCCTGACAATGGTCCAGGAACAGTTTTAGAATATGCTGAATGACATCCACCATAGAAGTAGTTACATGAGTCTCTGTTGTCACAGAACAAAAGAAAATCATAAATCAATGCATTTACCAAACACACAGGTGGAAACATCAGGTATGCGGGTTATGACAGAGCAGAAAGATCTCTGCTTCAGGTTTTAGATGCAATCTTGTAACCGTCTTAGCTTTAGGGCTGGTGGAAACTGCTGGTCTGATAAGTTTAACAGTGCATTCCAGAAGTTTTACCTAACAGCCACAAAGTTAGATCAGATATAGGGGCTGGGAATAAATGGCCATTATGTGGACTGAAGATAGCCCAAGATGATTTGGCTCCTGCTCTGTAACATTCCATCTCTCCACAAATCATGAAGTTCTAGTAAGTTAATCAGTTTCCAGGATCTTCCACACAGATGTGGCTTCTTGAGAAAACTTCAGTTCACAATATAGTTACAAAGTTAATTTTGTTGAGCCTTACTTCTTCTGGAATTAGTTTTCTTCTCAGGGATTCTACTTTAAGGTATGGCACCCTTCATATCCTGTCAAACTACTCCCCCAAATAGATTTATGTTTGGTTACACATGATCAATTTACTAGTCATTCTCATATATGTTTGAAATATATTACCAAATTATTTCCTAAGGGTTTTCTTAACTCACAAACAAAAATATAGAGATAGATAGAGTCCTCAATTTGGACTAAAGCAAAGATTGAAATACCATGGGGGAAACTAAAGGAAAGATGGAGGTCAAGTAAACAATTTTGTGCTTTTTTCCCTCTGTGAATATCTCTTACAACATGACTCTTAAATGTGCCATCATTTTGATATTATTAATTGTCTCTACCTGTCCAGAATCTAGAATAATCTCTCCTTAGCTTTTGTTTTTCTCACATTTTACCTGCATGTAAATACTCGAAAGCCTACTTTCACCTTTGAATCCAAGGTTTTTCAAACAGGCATATAAATTTTATTGATTCTATTTATGTTCTTTTAATATTTACCATTTAGGAAGTTTTATTAGATAGAAAACAAAGGAACTGATTTTGTGTTTCTTTCCAGATCACAGTGTAATAAAACTAGAAATAAAACAAAAATAAAAAAAGCCTATAGAAACTAGACAAATAGATGAAGAATGACCAATACACCCTTGAATGACGAGTCATTAAAGAAAGCAGAAGGAACTTAAAAATGCTTAGAATTAATTGAAAATGATAGCACACCTTACTAGAATAAGAGCAGATTATAGCCGGGCGGTGATGGTGCACGCCTTTAATCCCAGCACTCGGGAGGCAGAGGCAGGCGGATCTCTGTGAGTTCGAGGCCAGCCAGGGCTACCAAGTGAGTTCCAGGAAAGGTGCCAAAGCTACACAGAGAAACCCTGTCTCGAAAAAAAAAATTTTGAGGTGAGGGCCAGGCAGTGGTGGCACATGCCTTTATTCCCAGCACTCAGGAAACAGAGGCAGGTAAATCTCTGAGATCCCCTCCAACCTGGTCTATAGAGTGAGATCCAGGACAGCCAGGACTCTTACAGAGAGAAACCATGTCTCAAAAAAAGTATATATATAATTTGAGATGATAAAGGAGAGGTTATAATAAATACTATGATATCCAGACATTCATTAGGGAATACTTTGAAAAGTTATATTCTAAAAAACTGGATAAGCTGTATGGAGTGGATAATTTTCTGGATAATTATTAATTGTCAATTTTAAATAAAGAATATATAGTCAACTTAAAAAGACCAATAGTTTTTGAATCACTAATAAAACATCTTCCAGTAGACACAACACACACACATATATATATGCAACAACTAAAGAAAAGAGAGGCCATGAATTTGAGAAGGGGGGCAAACATGAGGGAGAGGAAAGGGAAGGGGGAAATTATGCAATTATAATTGCAAATATATATATATATATACATATTCTTAAGAAAAGCCCAGGACCAGATGGATTCACTGCCAAATTCTTCTAAGTCTTAAAAAGGAGATAACATCAATGCTCCTCAAACTGTTCATAAAATTGAAGACAGAGGAACACCACAAAACACCAAACAAGGCAAGTGTTATCCTGATACTAAAACCAGATAAAGACATAACAACAAACAAAGCCATATATCACAGTCCCTGTGAATTCAGGTGCAAAAAAAAAAATTCTCAGTAAAATTCTTGTAAACTAGATTCAAGAATTCAATAAAAACACACAACATACGAACACCCATGGGGTACACTGAAGGCAGTCCTAAGAGGTAAGTTTATACACCTAAACGCTTATATTCAAAAATATGTAAGGTTTCTCAAATAAAGAGCTTAATTATGCACCTTAGAAAAACAAGAACAAACCATAACTCCAAACCACTAGACAGGGGGAAATAATTAAAGTCAGAGCAGAAATTAATGAAATAGAAATGGAAAAAAAAGTCAGTATAACAGAGTCACTTCTTTGAAAAGATAAACAAGATTGATAAACTCCCAACCAAATTAACCAAAAGGAAGAAAAAGCCCAAATTAATAAAATTCAAGATAAAAAGGGAGACATTTCAACAGATGAAATTCAGAAAATCATAAGGGCATTCCTTTAACACCTCTATTCTACTAAATTGGAAACTCTAAAAGAAATGGATGTGCTTCTAAATGCATCTAACCTACCACAATTAAAACAAGATAAACTAAATAATTTAAACAGATCTATATCCAGGAAGAGATTGTAGTGGTAATAAAAAGGCTTCAACTAAAAAATTATTCAGGACCAGATGGGTTCACTGCAGATTTCTGTAAGTTCAAAGAAAAACCAATACCAGTACTTCTCAAATTATTCCATTGAATGTAAGAGGAAGGAATGCTTACAGGTGCTTTTTTTTTCACTAAAGTATGAGGGGGTAGGAGCTCAGGAGCTCCCATCCCTGACCGAGATATTGTGGATAGTTGATAGCTTCTGGGAGAGGGAGAGCCAGTTTTCTTTAAGGCGATGGCTTCTGGTAGGTTGGCCATGTTCCAGTAGATGGCTCCACATGGACCATGAGTTTATAAACAGAACAATGTGGATTCCAGGAGATTACAAAAAAAACAAGAGGCATAAAGCTGGAAGAGGGTAGAGAGGTGAGCATTGAATCTTGGAGGATATTAAGGAGAGGAGTGTGGAGGGTAGATACGATCAAAATACATTACTTGCACATATGATATTCTCAAAATTAACAAAAATGTTGTTTAAAAAGAATACCAAAAATATCAATAACAATAAATGCTGCCATGGATGTGGCAAAAGAGAAACCCTTTTACACTGTTGGTAGGAATGTAAGGTAATATAGCCACACTGGAAATCAGTCTGGAGCTTCCTTAAAAACATAAAAATCAGGACTAAAGAAATAGCTCAGTGGTTAAAAGCACTGTTTGTAGCCAGGTGGTACTCAGAAGGCAGAGGCAGGCAGATCTCTGTGAGTTCGAGGCCAGCCTGGTCTACAGAGTTCCAGGACAGCCAGGGCTGTTACACAGAGAAACTCTCTCAAAAAACAAACAAACAAACAAAAAAAGCACTGGTTGCTTTTCCAGAGAACCCAAGTTTGATTTTTTTAACACTCACATAGTGGCTCATAACTATGTACAACTACAGTCCTAGGGGAATCTGATGCCCTCTTCTGGCTTCCATGGGCACCAGGCGTGCATGTGGTGAACAGGCATATATGCAGGTAGAACACTCAGGCACATACATAAATAAAATTAAATTTTAAAAAAAGCTAAAGATAAAACTACTCTATGACCTAACTATACAACTCCTGGACATATACTCACAGGATTATATACCCTATGATATGGATACTTGAATAACCATGTTCATTGCTGCCCTGTTCACAAGAGCTAGGAAATGGAACCTGCTCAGATGGTCATCAACTGATGAATAGATAATGAAAATTTAGTACATATACACAAAGAATTCTTCAGCTGCAAAGAAAAATGAGATTTTCTGGGAAATGGATGGAATTGAAACTTGAATCCAGAAAGATAAGTGCCATGTTTTCTCTCATATGTGAATCCTAGTTTCAACTCATTAGTTATTTTTTAGTCAGAAGTATGTGTAAAATCCAAGAAACAAAGGGAACATGGCCAGGCAGTTGTGACATACACCTTTAATTGCAGC
>LZPO01055117.1:57699-79257 GCA_001675575.1 Neotoma lepida
GATAGGTGATAGATGGCGATAGATAGAAAGGCGATAGACAGGTGATAGATAGGTGATAGATAAGTTATTGATAGGTGATAGATGATTGATAGGCGATAGATATGTGATAGATAGGCGATAGATAGGTGATTGATAGTTAAGTCCAGGAAGCCTCAACCCTAGGCAAAGAACTACAGGCAACTAAGGAATGCTGGGAGCAGGAGAAACAGTCTTGGTCAGGAACAGTACACTAATCTGTTATCCAATACCCAATGGTCAGTCCTGAGGACATATACATGTAACATTATATGGACTGAGCAGATTGTAGTTATGTATTTAGGGATACATATGTAGCAGTAGTTAACAAAAGTGGGGCCATGAATTCAAAATCTAGCAAGGAGGAATATATGGGAGGGTTTGGAAGGAGGAAAATGAAGGGAGAAATGATGTGATTATATTATAATTTCAAAAAATAAAAAATAATCTTAAAATGAGAGGACTTAAATGATTAGCATTGAAACAGGATAGAGGCCACTTCTTAGGAAGGCGAACAAAATGTGGTAGGCGTATGTGGTGGCTTCAGAAGGTTTGAGCAATGAATGTCTTATTTTCAATGTGAGGAGTGATATTCATGGGTTGAATTTATTCCTTCAACTACAGATATACATTTTATTTACTCTTTCCCAATGTTCTGATTACTTATCTAGATGGAAAATGTTTCGCCTAGACACATAAATTGGCCACTTCCCTACTAGGCAGCCATCAACAAAGGGCACTTACAAAGACTTGAAATCGTTAAAGAAAAACAAAGTTGAGAAAAGGAAAGGTGTTATCTTTACACCTGGAAAGCACCAGGGAGATGGTGGGATACAAAGAGGGTTCCTGTAGGTGCTGGTGTCTGTGGCAGCACAGCAGGTAGAGATGAGTCCTCTCTAATCCACCCCTGACACTGTAATGACAATCGATCTAAACACAGGAACTGGCAAAGTGAAAATCTTCAGTTGAGTCCTTAGAGGTTTCTATTTTCGGAGTATAGATTCAATAACTCTGAGTCAGTGTTCTGAAGGTACATGATTATATTGGTGGGAGCTGTTGGAGGTTAAGAAATGGGCTACACGACTACTAGATGACAGAAGACTATATACACAGAATGGAATTGGATATAAGGAAATTGTCTGATAATCATTTGTTATGTGTTAAGCCACTGGGCACAAAATAATGGTCATTTACTCTGGTCATTACTGGTGCTTGTGGTGAGAAGGGGGGAGGTCTCAAAGCTCACAAGTCCTGATTCCTTAATGGCTAACCAACTTTTTTTATTTTCTTTTCTTTTGGTTTTCAAGACAAGATTTCTCTGTGTACTAGCCCTGGCTGTCCTGGAACTCACAGAGATCTGCCTGCCTCTGCCTCTGGGGTGCTGGTATTAAGGGTGTGCACCACCACTGCCTGGTTTGTAAAGCTCTTTTTAATGGTACTTTCAAAATATTTTTTTCTTCTCACAAAATAAATAAACACTGCGGAGAAGTCTGTAAACTCTGTTATTTTTAGGACTGGTAGTGGAACTCACATCCCAACAGCCTTGGGAACACTTTTTTTCTCTTTTTTTATTAAAAGATTTTCTATTCATTTTATATACTAACCACAGATCCATCTCTCCTCCCTCCTCCAAGCTTTCCCGTCAACCCACCCCCCATTCCCACCTCCTCCAAGACAAAGTCTCCTATGGAGAGTCCCCAGAGCCTGGTACACTCAGTTGAGGCAGGTCCAAGACTCTCCTCCCTGCACCAAGGCTACACTAGGTGTCCCACCATAGGCACTGAACTCCAAAAAGTCAGCTCATGCACCAGGGACAGGTCCCGATCCCATTGCCTGGGGGTCCCCTAAAGAGTTCAAGCTAAAAAACTGTCTATCTCGATGTCCCAGTCCAGTCCCATGGAGGCTCTACAGCTATTGGTCCACAGTTCATCCATTTCCACTAGATTTCCATCTCTGTATATTTCCCCATCATCATCTCGATACCCTTTGCTCATAGAATCCCTTCTCTCTCTCACTGATTGGACTCCTGGAGCTCGGCCTGGCACCCGGCAGTGGATCTCTGCATCTGCCTCCATCAGTCACTGGATGAGGCTCTATGATGACAGGGTATTCATCCATGTGATCACTGGAGTAGGCCAGTTCAGGCTCCCTCTCGATTATTGTCAGTAGTCTAAGGTGGGGTCATCTTTGTGGATTCCTGGGAACTTCCCTAGCACTCTGTTTCTCCCTATTCCCATGATGTCTTCATTCATCATGATCTCTCTTCCCTTGCCCTCCCACTCTGTCCCTCTTCCAGCTCGAACCTCCCATTCCCCTATGTTCTCATCCCCCATCCCTTGCCCTCCATTATCCCCTTTTGCCCCTAGTTTGCTCTTGTAGATCTCATATATTTCTCCTTCACTGGGTGATCCATGCATCCCTCCTAGGGTCCTCCCTGCTAGGTAGGCTCCCTGGAGCTGTGGGTTGCAGTCTGGGGAATACTTTTAATTTGTCCTTCCAACTTCTGGCCTCCATCTCCTTTACAGAATTTCCCCCTTTTACTTTTCTTGTGATGCTTCTCTGGAATACAAAAGTCTGCTCAGGACTACCAATGTACTGAGATGTCTTTGGACTTTAAAGCTGTCCCAATACCCTCCTTTACCTATTTACTCCCCACCCCCCACAAAGGAAACTAAAATGACAAGGAGAACAGGCCTGGGCAGGTAAACCTAGGCAATTGAGTCTGTATCTCAAAACTCTTGTGGGATCCTATATAGGAAATACAAAAACAACATACAATCTTCATCAAGTCCTACTCATTGATACGTCTGAATATATCAGCAAGAATTGGGAGGGCTTCATTTACTTTAACAGAGAAAATCATTGTTTGAGACAGCCTTGCTTCCTTTGTTGCTACACAATACTATATAGTACCTTCTGTCACAACTTTTTCAGTCAGAGTTTCAAAAAGAAAATAAGCTACTTGCTCCATGCTGAAGAAATACAATGAGAAGATAAACTGAACACCAAACCCATGGTTTCTGGTTTAAAATATTTTTATTATTAAAAAAGTACAGTAATCAGACAGAACAAGATTGCTTAGTGCTCAAGCACACACCCTGCCCGGAAGCTGCAGAGGGAGTGCCCACTGAGCTACAACGTAGGAACCTCTGGGTGGCCATGCTTACTGAGGCAATTCTCGAGAATCTTCAGGTACACAACATACTTGGGTATGAGAGTGCTCAACATCATACCTCGGAACAAGAACAAGTATAAAATGGAGCGAAAATAGGTGCTGCTCTAAAGCACTAAAACAAGGAGGCACAAACAGAAGAGTTAGAGAGACTAATGCATAATATACTGTTTTATATTTCTTTAAATAATGACAAAACTCCAAGAAATCCCTTCACTGCAGGCTCCTTTCCCCACCACAAAAAAGTCAGTTTCTGGTACTGCTCTCCTGCTGTGACCTCCTGTCAAAAACAGGGATGAACATCACTAGGGACTGTCTTCCCATTTTATTCAGGAATACAATGAAAACAGCACTGTATACAACATAGTTATAAAAGTAACGTCCAACACAGCTATTTGTACTGACTCTAGGAAACATCTACTGGAAGGGAAGGAGAATTTGTTAACAAAATAGTTATCTCTTCCCTTGCCCCCAACCCACCACCAGAAAAAAAGAAATGGAAGTGATACCCAGTGTTTGAGAAACACCTACATAATTTCCATTCTCTTCCAGTCCACTCCCAACCCAACCATCCCACCCCACTCCCCTCCTACCTTTACTGCTTAATGTACAGTACACGCAGAAAGAGAAACTTTTACTGATGAAACGGAACTGACCAAAGACTGAAAAGCTTTAAGGAATTGTCTTTGTGCTTCTGACAAAGTTATATGTAATGCAGTCCGACCAGAGTAAGAAACGGAGAAAAATATCATTTCAAAACTATGTATTTTGCCTCTTATTATTTTAGGTCCTGATGTGTTGAGTCTGGAAACAGTTGGTAATCCTAGAGTTAGAGGGTGTAGGGAAAGTGAGGATAACAGAACAAACAATATTGCTTCCAGTGGCTACTCTTCATTGATCTTACTTATTGACTTAAATTTAGCTGTTTAGTGATGAGGGCTAATCTCCTTTCCATAGGATAAATATAGGGTACTCTAATTAGCATCATAGTAATGATTATAATACTTTCTCGCTCATTTAGAGATCACGCATCATTTTTTAAACATCTAGTAATAAGAAGCCTCACAACACTCCTGTGAGGTAGATATGTGGATCCCCATTTTTAGATGGGTTAATAGAGGCACAGAGAGGTGATATGACTTGCCTAAAAACTGGGGAAAATACAGAAGTGAGGCAAATCAGGATACCACCCAGTTGTCAGAGATCCATGTTTAGTAGAGAAAAAGACAGTGCTAAGTGTTTCTTTAAACTAGGCCCATGTAGTTGCTTTCCCATTTATCTCTTATTAGGAATTAACACACAATGGAAGATCAACAAGTTTCCTTGACTTATTCAAGGTTAGGTCAATCACCAATGGTTTGCTTCATCTATGAGAAAGCATTTAAGGGCTAGGATAGAATTGAGAATACAGATATCTCTAATTCAAGAATCTTGTAGACCACTCTGTTTCAAAGAGTTATTGAAGTTCTAAAAATGTTACTATCATGTACATAAGCACCGGGTTCTAGTTGATTGATTTTTCTCATGGGTATACGGGATAACACTTAAGACACTGTTAATAAATGTATATAAACTGGATTTCAACAATTAATAAATGCCAGAAGGGGGAGCTATGGTTGTCACTGTTAGCATGGAAGGCTATGCAGATAACTAAGGATTGAAGACAATGATATGAACTCATTATAGATAATAAAGATGATTACATATGGAAATGTTTATAGACATGTGCATATATATAACTTAATATATATGCATATATTTCTTTGTTCTATTGGCTGAGAAGGCCTTGAAGAAATAATATCCCCAAAGTAGTGAACATGCATAGTGCACAGATCCTGGTTTCTTATACAATTCTTCAGTAAAAGGAATTAGAACTCATTGAAGAAATGTCTGATTATGAAAGTGTCCTCCACAAAACAAAAGCAAGATGAACCTGGAACATCTTGCGACACTGAAAATTAAGCACGTGCTGAAAAAAAAAATGATGGGGTAGGTAAAAAAGACTTAGGAATTAATTCAAAAGAGCTCTTAACAGTCAAAGCTACAATTTGGGCAACAAAATAAAAGTAGCATTGGATTATAAAATAAACTATAAAATAAATATCAATGAGTCCATGTTGGCATAAATAATTATGTAAATAAATAAATGGGGAGGAGGCAAAGCTCCCATGCAGAAGAATTTCAAAAAATTTATGTAGACACTTGCTCTCAAGGACATGGTACATAACTCACCATTTCCATATGTGTGGGCTGCACATAGTAACTTCCTTCCAGAGAGTGTAGTATGATGATAGGAAAAGGAGTAGATGGGAGAAATCTCATATATACTATCCCAGCCATGTGACTGAAGATAACATGAAGAATGATAAATCACAGAAATATGATGTTATGAAAACAGTAACTCACTTGTGTGGCTGTTCAGGCCCAAATCCATTAACCTAGCCTTTTCATGAGAAAAATAAATGCCAAGTGAAGAACATCCTCCCAAGGTCCTTGAGAGCAAGGAAGTCTGAGAAGCTGTCACAACCAAAGGAGTTGTGACTACTAAATCAGAGCAGTAATTTGAAGAAGATATTAAAACAGAAAAAGGACAGCAGTTAAAAACTAAGGTAGTTGGAATAAAGCACTGACTGCAGTTAACATTAATGTATGGATATTGTTTCACTAATTGTAACAAGTGTACCATACTAATGGAAGATGTGGAGTAAACAGGAACTCTGTTCTACCTTCACATTTTTTTTTTCTGAAAACCTATAAGAGTTCTAACGTGGAAAGCTTATTTAAAAAGAAATTCTTTTTTACAAACATTTGTGTTCTGCACATAAGAAACTCCACTAATCCATCAAACCAATTTACATTTCCTGTATTTTACAATGGCAATTATCAATAGTTATGTTCAGCTGCCAGATGTCTACAGAAGGAAGAATTCCACTGTAATAAATTCTTGAATATTATCCAGGCCTATGAGATTTCCATGTCCTAGGCAAATGTCATACTAACAGTGTTTAGCTGTTGTAAGCCCATTAAACTTAGTTAAACCTCAGCTGTTAACCAAGAGAGATGCATTTCCTTTCCTTTCTACTGCACCATCTAGCAAACATGTATGTGCTTTTGGTACGGTAACTCCACACTGTATTGTGTTTGGATCAATTTACTCTGTGAAATTTTCTTAATTGTGACACATTTTAAAGAATATGTTTGTAATTGGAAAGATTTTACCATTTTTGGAAAAAGGGGCAACAAGAATAGGGTTAGAATTGTTTCTTGACTAAAGACAACAAACCAATCATTTGCATAGTCTATTAGTCTGCAGAAATATATTTAATAAAGGCTCAGAGATGCCAGGAGCATCAATATCTAGGATCCTAATTTGATCACCCTTTTGAGTACTGTAATTTGATAGTGCTCATTTGTAAATATATGTCTCAATGTAAATATTGTAACTATATGTCTCAATATCCTGAAGTCTAAGGGGCATATGCCAATTCTGAACTCTGGAAAGCAAATCTTAGGATCCAAAGTGGGAAAAATGTGGGTAACCCTTTGGACTCTGTTCTATAATACTGTACCAACTACTCAATTATAAGCTTAAGGCCATGCATGGTAGTAATATGCATTTATCAATCTGTCATACAATGTGGTTCCCATTAATAGACTTGCCCTAGATATTTATTAGTGCTTTAGTAATTAGTATACAGCTTGCAACTTGTATACCCCAAGTCAGGAAAAATACTCTATGAAGATAATGATAATAGCAAAACCTACACATCATCTTGAAAATACAAGTAGGTCTTAACTTATGGAGAATTTATGGTCTGCAAAGACACTGAAACTTGAAACAAGGTAAATTAAAAAAAAACTGGAAATATCAAAATATGAGAATAGAAACACTGTGTGTGGAATGTGAACTGGCAATGACCATAAGCACATTCTACTTACTTTGTCATCAACTATCTATGAATTTTGAGTGATTTAAAGTTTTCTGAAGTATAACATATAAAATTGGACAAATATTGCAACCAATCACATAATTTTTTTCTTTAATTTGGTTTACTAGTGTGATCCCTGGGAGGAGGAGTATACAGGTCTATAAGGCCTCAAAGGAAATATCTGGAGAAAGAATCTAACCCGTATTTGCCTCATCTGTAGGATGTGAGGGATGGGTAGAAGTAGACAGGACCCCTTCTCGATGGTAGAGTTCTAGGATTTAGCTAGAAAGGACAGCCACAGGAGGTAGTAACCTAAAGTGTTCAAGCTAGAGCTTTTGAATATCTGCCAAGAAAAAAGATTTAGTATGAAGACAACCTTTAGGCAAAAGGCTGCATCCAATCCTAATGATACAAAGCACCTCTCCTTTTTTCCCAGGAGAGGAAATATGCCACATGGAGGTAGATCTGAGGTCCAGGGCCAGAAACAGAGGGTTTTATGCCCCAGAGAATATTAGGAACAGTCTGATTGGGCAACCAAATGTATATTACGCATCCTGCTGTTACGTCTAAAATAAATGGCTTGGGTATTGACAGCAGTTGTAAAACATTAAAAATGATTTTTATATGTCAGTGTCAGAAAAAAAATCTTTTCTATCCCATTAAAAACAGAAGAATGAGTGCCAAAGAATGGCATGAAGTAAACAAAATTCCTTTAGTGCAACCCCTCATCTCTGTATAACATGCTCAGTGTGCAATTTCTCTCAGGTAATACGCTGAATGGTTGCTTTATGTAAACAAAAGAATAAACAGTACAGTGTAGCCCATTGAAAGCACCGTTTCAACAGGCTGCCCTTTGAATGAGGTTTGGGATTAACAGCAGTTCTAACACCTTATCCAAATAATTGCTCACATGGTCCTCCCAGGTCTGCTTTCTCCTGTCATTGCCGGATATATGTTCCTAGAATACTTCTCCCTACTGATCTGTCTTTCTGTGCTTTGAATATTTGTCCAAACTTAACCTAAAAAGAATATAATTGTGCCATAAAACCTTTAATTATAAAGGAGCATGAGGAAGAAAAGGAGGTCGAGAAAAATCCCTTCATTTCTTTGATGGACTTCAAAAAGGAGGGCTGGTACTGTCTGTAAACCAAACTGGTAAGAACAAGTAAAACTGGATCTACACAACCTTCGTGGTTAGAATGAGACTCTGTATTTCAGACTCAATTCTCTGTAAATCTGACCAATCAACTCCACTGTTATGCCCCTTGTACCTATAACTTGGAAAAAAAAACCCTCATTTTAGGACATTGCTAAGTAACTTTAAGTACTGGTTACTTATATATATATATATGGATAAAAGTTTTAAAAAAGAGAAAAGTGGAAGAGGGGGAGCAGCGAATGTTTGTTCACAGCCTTGAGTTTGATTCCTGTTTTGTTTGTTATTGTAGGAAAAATGTCTATAACATAGCATGAGGGATCAGGGAGGGCAACCATGGGCGCCGCACTAGAATTCAACCCAGGAAGAGGTTGAGAAAACTGAAGTCTGGACAGTGGAGAGGTGAAAGCGGAATATGAAGAGCCGCATGGGAGACCAGCTAACTTTTTCTCCAGTCTCATCAACCTGGCTCAGTAGGCTGTTCTAACCCCCAATCACAGGGGCAAGTTGTAGTCAAAGAGGCAAACAGGGTCTCGACCTCAGCACACACTCAGGAGACCAGTGCAGCATATCTGTGACCTGGGATATTCACATGGTGTCATGACGCCGGCGATGTAGGGACAAGTGGTCAGATCGAGAAAAACTGCGGTTGCAGTCTGTGCACCGGAAGGGCTTGATGCCTGTGTGCTTACGGAAATGGCGGGTGAGCTCATCCGAGCGAGCAAATTTCCAGGAGCAGCCGTCCCAGGTGCATTTGTAAGGCTTCTCTCCTGCAAGGGGAACACAGCAAAATGAAGGTAATCAGGAAATGACTGGCTACCAGAAAGATAGAATACATAACTTATATTTATATCAAAGCTTTAGTCCAAAAGTAAGACAATCACCTTGAAGGGGCACTCTCATTCACCTTTTTAATTAATAAGTTTGACAAATAAACATCATATTGCTTCTATAAGTTTCAAAATATGCACACACTGTGGACTGGTTAAATCTAGCTGATTTGCATATGCATTACTGCACATACTTACCGTTTTTTGTAATGAGGATACTTAAATATCTACCCCACTAGCCAGGCGGTGGTGGCGCACGCCTTTAATCCCAGCACTCGGGAGGCAGAGGCAGGCGGATCTCTGTGAGTTCGAGGCCAGCCTGGGCTACCGAGTGAGTTCCAGGAAAGGTGCCAAAGCTATACAGAGAAACCCTGTCTCAAAAAACAAAAAACAAAAAAATCTACCCGACTACACATTGCTGTTTGCAGAAGGTCTAAACTTAGCCTGAGATGGTAAAGTGGAGAGAACACGGGCTCTCAAAGAGTCTTTGAATCCTGTTTCTACCACACTAACCATATAGTAAATAGTCACTTTCCCCTGGCCAAGTCTATTTTTTCAAATCTAAACAGAGGCAAAAATATCTCACAAGGTTGTTTAAAACATTTTAAAAGGTAGACAGTGGAGGCCAGACATAGAAAAGCATGTCTGCAACCCTAGCACTCAAGAGGGAGGGGCAGGAGGAACATTACAAGTTTGAGGTCAAGCTAGTCTACATAGTGAGTTCCAGGCTATGCAAGGCTATATAGTGAGGTACTGTCTCAAAAGAAAAAAGAAAAAAAATCAGATTGCTAGTCCAAATTGTATTAGTTACATTTCTCCTCTCTGTGACCAAATAAATGCCTGCAAGAAGTAGGTTAGGGAAGAAAGGCTTTATTCTGGATCACAGTTAGAGGGCACGCAGTTCGTCAAGGCAGAGTAGACGTTACATCAGGAGCTTGGTTCAGCGTGTACTCACATCTCTAGATCAGGAAGCAGAAAGAGGACAGAAAGTGGGGCTGGGCTTTAAGCATACCTCCCAGAGATTCACTTCCTACAGCCAAGCCCCAACTGCCAAAAATTCCACAACCTCCCCCAAACAGCACGAGCAGCTGGGGGCCAAGTTTTCAAACACAGGAGCCTGTAGGCGGAATTTGACATGCAAACTGTAACACAAATCCGGGTGGTGCCACTTTCTACTCCACTCCACGAGTCCAACTATATTCTTCTTTCATCTGATACTTCTTAATGAATCATCTGAAATCAATCCATCTACAAGAAGAACACGTGATTCAATGGAAAGCGCACTCAGCTGAAGCTTGCTCGCTTCTGTGGAAGGTCAGAAACTTGTACATGGGAAGAAATATGGGGAGAGCTGTCAAGCCCAAGGATTTTAAATAGCTCCACGCTCAGAATCTTAAGGTTATAACTGATTATATACGGGACAGGCATGCTCAGGAGAGAAAGAAAAATGGCAAAAAAAAAGTAGTATAGGAAGAATTAGCACAGCGCAATCCCATTCTATGCATAGGTCACATACCATACATTTGTACACTCAGGATAAAGGAAACATCAACACACTGAAATAGAAATTATAGAAAAAGTATCAACAATGATAAAAGTAATGGTGAAGGATGGTAGGAGGCCTTTTATAAAATAACTTTTTGTACTGCTTGAATACTTTAAAATCATGATATAGACATATATTATAAAAAAATTAAGCCAGGAAGGGTAGTGAACACCTGTAATCCCAGTACTAAAGAAATTAAGGTAGGAGGTCCAAGAATTTGAGGCAAGACTGGGTTCCTAGGTGAGATTATGTTGCAAAAGTTAATTAATTGGGGCTGGAGAGATGGCTCAGTGGTTCTGAGCACTGGATGCTCTTGCAAAGGACCCAGGCTGAATTCCCAGCACCCACATGGTAGCTCACCACTACCATTAACTCGAGTTCCAGAGGATCTGATGCCTTCTTCTAGCCTCTGTGGCACCAGGCACACACATAGTGCACAGACATACATACAGGGAAAACACCCATACACATAAAATAAAAATAAATAAATCTAATTTTTTTCAAGACAGGATTTCTCTGTGTAGCCCTGGCTGTCCTGGAATTCACTTGGTAGCCCAGACTGGCCTTGACCTCACAGAGATTCACCTGCCTCTGCCTCCCAAGTTCTGGGACTAAAGGTACGTATCATCACCGCCCAGCCGAAGTATTTTTAATTAAAGGAAACATGCTACATGAACAAATAAATATTAACTGTGGTTACATCTAGGTCATAAATCATAGTAATATTTATTTTTTTTCCTTAATATGCTTCTGTTTCTCATCTACTATGATGAGTATGTATTATTTTATATTCAGAGACAATAGTGCAGACACAAAGTGTATTAGGATTCTAACAGTCTTTGTTCTTCTATCTCTCTTTTCCCCATTATAACATTTCCGAGGCATTTCCTTTTTTCTGTTTTCAATTCTGGTGGCAATCTGATTTGCATCTTTTCACTTAATGCTTGCCACCTACTAACCCTCTCAAGTGTTCACTAATTAACTGTACAGCTGTTAGATAATGGACAACAGAATGGAGTCCGGTCTAGCTCACATGTTTGGAGTATTACTGGGAAACTATTTGGTTGATTAAAGATGGTAGTTACTGATCAATTCAATATTCAGAAATTGCTACATTAGCCTCTAAGAAGAATGACACACAGCTAAATGTATCAAATGTATTAAGACTAAAGATAACCTGGGTGTAGTGGTACACACCTTTAATCCCAGACCCACAAGACAGAGACAGGGAGATCTCTGAGTTCAAAGCCATCCTGGTCTACATAGTGAGTTTTAGCTTGGGCAGGGCTACCTTGTCTATCTCTTTCACCAAACAAAAGAAAAGACTGGAAGGTTACACATGATTATTAACATCTAGAAAGAACAAGATTTCAGAGAATGTAGGGAGTGCAAATGAGATTTCTTTTTACTTTGATTCAGTACAGTAGTATCTCATCCCCACACTTCACAACAGTTTTGCTATGTATAGACTTTATTGTAATTGCTCAAGGATTTCTCCTAGGAATTCTTATTTTTACTACACCCGGATGAATAATAACCAACTTGTTAAAGTAGTGCCATCATGTGGCAATCTGAGCTAGAGCACTCAGATTGAAAATAGTAGTTCAGGAAGAAGTCCATCTTTCTAGTTCAAGATCTCTGCCTTTTATTATGGCCAAAGAAGGTTGTGTTCAAGCTAATGTCAGTGTTATATAGACACTAAAACCTGATGAGGACATATATTAAAAAAAAAAGCAAGCAAGCAAGGTATAGGCCAACAGCCTTGATGAACATAGACACAAAAATCCTTAATAAATTATTTTCAAACTGAATTAAACAGCATATAAAAAACAATAAGGCATGGTTAACTTGATTAAATTCTGGTATGCCAAGATGAGTCAACATACACAAATCAATAAATGTAACACAGTACATAAATAGGATCAAAGATAAATATCCCATGATAATCTCAGTGAATGCAGGACAGGACTCTGATACAGTTCAACATATATTCATAATATAAGCCTTGAAGAAATTAGGAACAGGAGGATCACATCTCAACACGATAATGGCTATATACAGCAAATCTATAGCCAGCATAATACTGAATGAGAAGAAACCCGAAGCATTTCTTGTACAATAAAAAACAAGACAAAGATGTTGATGTCTACAATCCATGCTCCTTTTAAATACAGTGCTTGAAATTTTATACACAGCAATAAAGCAAGATAAGAAAGAGCAATAAAAGCAAGACGAGAGAGAGAGAGAGACAGACAGACAGACCACTGAGATGGTCTTCTTCACTTGGTAAAGGTGCTGGCTATCAAGCCTAATGATCTGAGTTTTATTTTTCTAGTAATAAAAATATAGGTAGTACTTAAAAGGAAACAAAACCTAAAGCAGAACCCAACACTTAGTAAATACTGTTATGACTCTTCTGCATCCCTTTATCATCACTTCATTAACACCATGTTATAGTTAAACAGTGAACCTGAATGATATCCTAAAACCCTTTTCCAGCACTAACATGACTATTTTACAAGATATATAATAAAATGATGTGGAAAATGTATGTGTATTGCAGCCTTTTAATTATCTTTCTTTTTCTTTTCTTTTTCTTCAAGACAGGGTTTCTCTGTGTTAACAGCCCTGGCTGTCTTGGAACTCTCTGTAGACCAGGCTGGCCTCAAACTCAGAGATCTGCCTGCCTCTGCCTCTGAGTGCTAGGATTAAAGCTGTGTGCCATCACTGCCTGACTCACTTGAAATTTATATGGATGCACAAAAGACCTAAATAGCCAAAGCAACCTTAAACAAAATGCTTAGGATAGTAATGCTGAAGATCTTCCAAAATATACTACAGAGCAATAGTAACAAAAAAATCAACACAGTGGTGGTATAAAAATGAGACACACAGACCAACAGATAGAATAAGAAACCCAGAAATAAACCCACACATCTATAGCCACCTGATTCTTGACAAAAGAAGAAAAAAACATTATGTTTTGGTACAAAATAACCACAAAAGGTTATATGGGTTATGTGTTGATACTTCTCCCTGGCTGGTAATGCTAGAAGTGACTGGATTATGAGGGTTATAATCAATGATTAAACCATTCATGCTCTTAAAACTTTATCCTCTTCGTAAGTGATGGAAAACACGAGGCAGGGCCTGCATAGAGGAAGTCCATCAGTGGGAGCATGAAGGTATATATATTCAGAAGGCATATCTTGTCCATGGCCTTTCTTAGTTTATCTCCGTGTCTCTTGTACGCCACCATGTGGTGAGTCACTCTGTTCCCTGACATGCTCTGCCCCACAATGTTCTGCTTCACTAGAAGCAACAGAGGTAGGTGGCCATAGACTAAAACCTCTGAAACCAGAAACCAAAATAAATTTTCCTCTTTAAAGTCGATTTGCTCAAATATTTAGTTAAAATGATAAGAAGTATCTAATGCACATATATTGGGAAAAGATCATCCTTGACAATAAATCGTGTTAGGAAAACTGGATATCCACATGCAAATCATTGAAAATGTATCCCTACTTCTCACTAAACAAAACTCAACTCAAAATGGTACCCAAACTAATGTCAGAACCATAATTTTGAAACTCTTGGAGGAAAGTATGTAAAATACTTCAATGACTCTAAGAGTTCAGGAAATAAAATCAAGACATGACACATGGGGTGATAAATTAAAATGCATCTGCAGAATAAAAAAACAATCAACAGAAGACACTGACAACTGATAGAATGAGAGAAAAACCTCGGCTAGTTATGCATATGAGAGAGGATTAACATCCAAAATATACAAAGAACTCAAAAAAGTTAACAGCAAATGAGTAATTCACATACTAAATGGGAAAATGATGTGAACACGCACTACTGAAAAGAAATACTAATGCTCCAGTAAATACATGAAAAAATGCTTGCTTTCCAGCCATTAGATGCACAAAAGAAACCTATATTTCACTTTAGCCTGGTCAGAATCGCTAGTATAACAAATAAACAAATATAATACAATATGCTGAGAAGAATATGGAGAAAAAAGATTCCTGATGTACTGCTGATAGAAAAGTAAACTAGTACATAGAAAACAGTATGGAGATTCCTTAAACAAGACTAAAAAATATGATGAGTGTGCTATCGGATGCTTATAATCCCAGCACTTGGGAGATGGAGGCAAAAGTATCAGAAATCCAAGGTCAGCCTTAGTTACATAGCAAGTTTGAGGTCGGGAGGTGGCTACAGGAGATCCCCTGTCAAAACAACAACAACAAAAGGAAACAAAACAAAAATCCAAGGGGCTGGGGATGTAGCGAAGTTGGTAGAGTACTTGCATATTATGCATGATGCCTTGGGCTTATTTAATATCTAGCACTGCAAAACTAGGCACAGCAGTACACTTACTTGGAAGGTAACAGGCTTTCTGTTCTGTTAGACTGTTTTTGGTTTTAGGATAAAAACAACAATAGGACCAATACCCGTAAGTGATCTTCTCTTCCTTGTACTTTTTCTCTCTTTCCCCCTAGCCTCATCTCATAGTATCTGTGTACGCAAGTGTGTGCTGGAGCTGGACTAGTGTTGGGGACAGGGTGAGGGGCAGACCTGTATGGATTCTTCGGTGAGCTTTCAGGTGAGAGCTTTTGGTGTACACTTTGCTGCATCCTGCAAAGTCACACTGGTGAATCCGTCTTCTCTTTAAGTCGAGAGAGTCCTCTCCCTGCATTTGGGCCATTGTTGCTGGACTAAGCAAAGAAAGAAAGAGAAGACCAATTACAGTGGTGGTATTTCATACTATCTTATCATTTAAGCAAATTTAATGCTAGCTCCCCAAGAGAAGAAATAATTAGAACAATGTAAGCAATTGTTTTAACCAGGGCCAGTCTGCTTAGGAAATGCAGTTCCCTGAGAAAGCACTGGAGGTGGTAATTTTTCCTTGAGTAGTTATGTTGTCAAAAAGTGTGAACATTTCACTTCAACAAGTGTCATTCTTGTGCGTAACAAAATATATTTTTCATATAACATGTTTGCTCAATGCAAGCTAATTGCTTCTGATTTGTTTCAAGGTTAGAAGACCAGGCTATTTTAAACTTATAGAGAAAAACACTACAAAAGTATAATTTATAGGAAATTGGAAGATTTTTTTCCAAGGGTAGAATGCATGATACACAATTAGAATGTAATTCTATCATAACAGGCACGAACACATACAAGTATGTTCACACACTTATATCCTTCTTGGGGAAAGCAGTTAGCTTCTATTTTGTTTTCCTCAAACTTTTACTGATGTGTTCTGTTAATTCTAACTCTATACATGCACGTGCACACGCACACACATGCACACACACACACACACACAGAAGTACTTACTCTTGTTGAAATCCCTGCAGACCCTGTAAGGCTGAAGATCCACTGTCAATTGCACTCTCCTCACTATCACTTGGAAACTCCAGTGGAGACATGGAGGTGGGGTCAACTTTGACTAAAAACAAAGAAAGGGAGCATTGTAGACCAGGATGTATGCACCTCTACAATTATTTTCATATCAACAATTATTTTCAGGATTCCCAGTTTGGCCAATATTAAGAAGTGGAAGATAGAAAAATCATGAAAAAAAGAAAAAGGAGAAAGACATTATTTTTAGCATAAGAAGGGACAGAAGTGTCTTTGAAGGAAGGGTAGCAAGGACTGTTCTTGCATCACCAGAATGTGAATTTCTCTAGGACATGATCTAAGTGTGATATATCCAGCCCTCTAATACCAGCTCCTGGGAAAGGGTCTGCAGAAAAGAAAGGTTCCACATATTTTGGGGACACTGAAGTCTCTGAACAGTTCCCTGACTGTCTTAAGAGAATTCCTAGGATTATCCCAACAATTATGACACCCAAAGCTGATTGTAATTATTACATATATGGTAATGATAAATATTTCAAACCATGTCAGAAGCAACAGATTTTCTTTGATCATTTCTAATTATGAACTAAAAGAAATGTAATTCTGGAAAGGGGCCAGTTGTTGAGGACAATGAAAGGTGGGGCTTAATTTATACCTTCTGAATTCTGAGCTCACTTCAAAAGTTAAAGAAGATAGGCCTGGTGACACAGGCCTGTAACCCCAGCTACTCAATGGGCTGATGCAGAAGAATTGTGAGTTTAACATCTGCTTGGGTAATGTATTTAAAAGCAGTCTGAGTAAATTCATGAAATTGTATCTCAAAAAAGAGTTTTGTTTTTGTTTTTGTTTTTTTAATCAAAAAGAAGGCTGGGGGTGTAGTTCAGTAGTAGAGTACTTGTTTAGTATGTGTGAGACCCTAAATTAAACTAGTAGTACCACAAAACATAAATAAATAGATAGATGATAGCATATGAAACTCTGAGCAAATTTCCAATCTTATTTGTTCACCAAATGATCTGTAGTTAAACAGCTACTAGGGAGCCCTGTGGAGGGTGTCTCTGGAGTGGTGCACAATCACATCATAAATGTCTTCTTTGGAATTCCCAACTCAGTTAGGAAAAATGGCCTCATACTCTTGAAATCAGATAAAATTTTTAAAGCAATAAAATCTTAAAAGGAAGGTCATAGATGTCAAATAAAGGACTGCCCAGGAAACGTGGCTATATTGTAGAGAGTTTTTCTATAGAGAACAGGGAAGGTGTGGTGAGAGACCAGAGCTAAGCTTGGCTAAGTTATGGTAGTGATAGGAATTTTGAGTTTACTACAAAGCATTCTTAATGGCACAGAAAAAAACAGCACAATAACCTAGAAAGTCCCAGGGATGGACAGTGTCTTAATGAGTGTAAACTATTTGTTAGTTTGTATATTAACTCAGTGTTCAAATTTTTCATTTTGCTTTAAAACAGCAATATTTTAAATATGCTTTAAATTATTTACTATCAAATAATAGTATATAAGGATTTAGGAAGATACATAATACTTCACTCAAGAATATGCATCCCTGTTTGAGAAACATGGACTATCTAAAGGAGATCAATTATAGGTTATTTTGTGACAAGGTCTCCTTATGTAACCCAGACAACAGTATGGCCTGGAACTTGCAGTCCAAGGCTAGCCTGGGATTCATAATCATCCTGCCCTAGCCTCTCAAGTGCTGAGATTATAGATATGTGCCAAGACGCATGGCTCATTATACATTCTTAAGCATTATATAGAAATTATTTTAAAACCACTTTTTAAAAAATGAGAATTAAAACACGTCCCCTTTAAAACAGTGTCCCTCAAAATTGGAAGAGGTGAAAAGGGACAAGATAGAATGGCTCAGAAAGGAAGTTCTCTGAAGGCAAGTGAGTGTAGGAAGCTGTAAACCCCACACTCACCTGATCCAGCATTTTTGCCATCTCCTCCAATGAGTGGGACAGTAATAGCTGCAGGACTCCCATCTGCAGGCAAACTGGTGTAGACCATAGGCAAAGACTGAACCACCAGTGGGATTGTCTTGAGTCCACCCATCTTATTTGGCAAACTGACTGAGGGGATAGTGTGAATCACATGTAAAATCGGCTGGCCCCCAGTCCCTTGAGAGGAGGCCAGGATAGAGCCTGGAGTGAGAACAGTAGGGATGGTCGCTGAAGTGCCTGTGTCAGATGAAGTAGACACCACGATGGCTTGGGCTGCAGATGGTGGCTTGGGAGGCCGTATTGGAGCTTGCAGCATGCTAGCAGGCTGGAGAGGAGCCTTCGGTTTGTGAAAGGAAAGGTCGACTGGTTCCACCTGGGGCAGGTTGAAATCACTAGCCAGGAGTTCTTCTGGGGGCTCAATCTTGATATCATTAAACAGGGCTGGGTTCTCCATTGAGCTGGCATCCAGAAGTGGTGAAGAAGTCATATTACTTCTGTCTACTGTCACAGGGGGCTCTCTGATCTGAACAGGGCCAGTGACCTAAAATAAACAATTACAAGGTGAGCCAGCCACGGTTAGTACTCTGAAGAGACATAGGAACAATGAAAGAAAGAAATCTCAACGCTCATGGAAAAGATACATCATAGTGAAAGAAATGAGACCAAAATACACTAAAGAATAAAAAGAAAATGCTACTAAGCACCAGTGTTAAGTATTGGCAATCATAGATCTAAAATGAAATTCAATTTTAACTTGAAAAATCCAATAAAAGGATATTCATTTAGAAAATAGCTCTTCAATTAAAAAAAAATAGAAACTGTTTACACAATCCTCCTGCAAAAGCATTGTGCTAAGTCCAGTGACAGCAGCTATGAATAAGACACAGCAATGATATTCTTATTTACGAATAAGACACAGCTAAGTATACACTAACTATGATATTAGAATAATATGAGTAGTTTGTAAGCCATGCCGAAATAAGTGATGGGACATATGAACAAGAAGCTTCAGAGAAACAAATGAGGAATTAGATGTAGCACAGTGGTGCATCACTTGCCTAGCAAAATCAAAGCCAGAGGTTCCATTTCCAACACAAAAAAGGTTTGTTGGGGGCGGGTAGGTAATTTGTTCTATCTAGACAGAGAAGGCTTTAAAGAGAAGTGACATTTTAGATGAGTCAGAGAATTAATAGGCTTTCTCAAGGAGAGAAAAGAAGTAAGAATAACACTTGCATTTGCAACGGTATGTTAGCAGATAATATGCACAGGGAATATGACACAGGGTAATTAGTTGAATTTACATGCAACATTAAAATTTCTCAATTCTAAATTGTGGCATATTTAAAAAAATAAATGCACATTGATAATCCCATCAATTGGGAGGCTGAGGCAGGAGGGGCTGAAGCAAGAGAATCATGAGATTGAGGCCAGCCTGGGATACACAGTAAAACTTGGTCTACACACACACACACACACACACACACACGCATACACAGAGAGATAGAGATATGTAGAGACAGAAACACAGAGACACAAAGACATTTGCACTCCCATGTTCACTGTAGTTCTATTCACAAGACCCAAGACATGGATGAAATCTGTCTAGCAATTGATAAAAGGATAAAGACAATGTGATACATATACTCAATAGAATAGTATTTATCCTCAAAAGGAATACAATCCTGTTATTAGTTCAACACGAATAGAATTGGAGATCTTTATTTTAAGGAAAATAATGGAGACACAGAAAGACAAGCACCACATGATTCTACTCATGTGTGAAATCTAAAATACTCAAATTGTACAAGTTGGGAGCAGAAAAATTGACTACCAGAGCTTAGAGACAGTGGAAGGAAGATGGGCAAAGAATGATCAATGGGAGCTAAGCTATAGTTTGATGAAGCAAAGAACCCTGGGATCATCTTACACCTGTCAGAATGGCTATGATCAAAAACACTGATGACAGTCTATGCTGGAGAGGATGTGGAGCAAGGGGAACACTCCTCCACTGTTGGTGGGAGTGCAAACTTGTACAACCACTGTGGAAATCAGTATGGCGGTTTCTCAGAAAATTGGGAATCAATCTTCCTCAAGACCCAGTGATACCACTCTTGGGTATATACCCAAGGAACGCTCATTCATACCGCAAAGATACATGCTCAACTATGTTCATAGCAGCATTATTNNTAATAGCCAGAANCTGGAAACAACCTAGATGCCCNTCAACTGAAGAATGGATTAAGAAAATGTGGTACATATACACAATGGAGTACTACTCAGCAGAGAAAAACAATGACCATATGATATTTGTAGGCAAATGGATGGAACTGGAAAATATCATCCTGAGTGAGGTAACCCAGACTCAGAAGGACAAATATGGTATGTACTCACTAATAGGTGGATACTAGATATAAACCAAAGGACAGTCATACTGCAACCCACAGATCCAGGGAGGCTACCTAGCAGCAAGGACCCTAGGATGACTGTAACATAAAATAAGTTTGGGTTTTGCCCAGTCACTGGGCATGCTTTAATGAAACATTTCACTATTAGGATGAGAATTTGTACTTCTATTTATGTTCAAACTATCTGTATATTATCTCTCCTGCAGTTGTACATCGAATGTTTTAATAATAATAATAAAAAAAAGAACCCTGGGGTCCTATCACATAGTATACTGTGTGGCTCCTTATAACACTGGGCTGGAGAGACGGCTCTTGCAGAGGACCTAGTTTCAGTTCCCAGCACCCACATGGCAGCTCACAAGCTACCTGTAATTTCAGTTTCAGGGGAATCCAACATCTTCTTCTGCCTCTAAAAACACTACATGCACATGCACTCATGCAGGCCCACATACATAAAAATAAAAATTTAAAAAACAAAAGATTTTGAAAAAATTCATTATAAAATGACAGATGTTTGAGGAAATGGCTATGTTTAATATAAGCTGTACATTATTCAATGTATACAGATATCCAAACATGACATGGCACCACACTTAAGTGTATCAACTTTGTTTTTAATTCATCCATTAAAATACATTCAAAAATACTAATAAATGGTCATTGAATGTGCAATATAAACAAAGTCCCAATCTAATTAAAATATTTCTAAAAATTTGATCAAATCAGATTATCAAGGACGTTATGCGGTGTGTATACAATACTCAAGCAATATAAATCATGAAAATGGCCTTGGAGATGGCAGTGCCACTTCAGCCAATAATCAGAGCAAGCCTCTATTCTCTGACAATATATATGAGTTACAGACGTTTTAAGTGATTAGAGATGTTCAAAATGCTTTATATGCAATTGAGCTAGTCTACAGTTCTATTTGGAAAGAAGGGAAAAGGGGGTTCAAGAAAAGGCTGGGTAAGAGAAGAGTAGAGTGACATGAGCAAAACTATTAGATTTAAATTTATGCTCAATGACAGGCGAACAGTGAGAGAGCAATAATGCTGCATTTAAAGAAAAGAAACAGCCGGGCGGTGGTGGCGCACGCCTTTAATCCCAGCACTCGGGAGGCAGAGGCAGGCAGATCTCTGTGAGTTCAAGGCCAGCCTGGGCTACTGAG
>LZPO01055117.1:107079-133211 GCA_001675575.1 Neotoma lepida
GAGGGAGGGAGGGAGGGAAGAGGAGGAGGAGAAGGAGAAGGAAGGAGAAGGAGAAGGAGAAGAAGAAGAAGAAAGGGAAAAGGAAAGCAAGTTAGGTTTTGCAATACAGATATGGGTACATAAAATATTATATAGTACTGAGTCGAAAAATAAGACACAAAAGAGCATATATAGTGTCATTTAAATTTGTCTATACACACACACATTTTTGTTACAGAAATACATTTAGCATTAAAAAAGAATGGAGTGTAGAATTATCTGAAAACTTTATCTACAGTATTTAAAATATTTTCTATAATGATCATGAATTATTTTTATAATTGGAAATACGGGTTAGACATAGATTATCATGGTAGATAGCATAGATTGTGGTAATTTTTATGTTTTCACCTGTACACATACACACAATAAACAGATAAAAAACAAATTTTAATTTCTACTAATTGGTTTTCCTAACATTTGCCCTCTTGAACTGCAGCTATAATTAGCCATTCCAAGTCAGAAATTTCTCAAAAGTGCCTGTCTCAAGACAAAAATTAATGCCACTAAATATGCGCTACAAGAAAAACCTTCAGAAATGGTTTTATATTTCTATGGTTTTCTTCCTGATGGCACCTCTCAACCAGCATTTGCCACCTGATAAAGACATTGCTTTGTGAGCCAAAGTGCACAAATCTTGGCAGAATGTTCTTCCATATGTATATGTTCAGCAAATAATCAATTTTCCTTAGCAGCAATAATCACAATTTCTAATTGGGTATACTATGTGTTTGTGTGATGATCTATTCGATGCCTGCTTCTCCCACCAGACCTCATTGTAAGAAGGAAGAATTTAGGTCAGATTTACTCAAGGATGTAATTTAGTTCTTAAAAGAAAGTAATTGCTCAATAAATATTTGTTAATTTCAGTGACTGGATAACTGAATCATTGATTTTTTTAAATGTCATGTTCATCTATTTTGTTTGTGAGACCCAGTCTGATCTACAGCTCACTATTGTTCCCAGTGCATACGCCATCCTGCCCCACATTGATCTTGAACTTCTCTGATCTACAGTTTCCCGATGATATCTGCATGATGTTTTTGTGGTGATAGGGTAGCTGGTAGAAGCTCCTTTTCCCAAAATGAAAAGAACTTGAGGAAGAAATCAGTCAAAGGTTCTATAATAATAATAATAATAGTTTCAATTTGAATTGCGTGCTTTGCTATGTGCCTATCGCTGCTCTAAACGGTTTACATACAGTAAAAGAATCCCTGCAATAATCCTGTAAACACCATTGTCTCTACAGAGCAAAAAACTGAGACCGAGAGAAATAAAATTTGCCCAGATCACATATCAGAATTACTTCAGTTGTCCCGACTGTATGTATTGTTTGTTTGTAAACAGATATCACTATGTACCCCAGGCTAGCCTCCAACTCTCCTACTTCAGCCTCTCCAATGTTGGGATTATAGGCATGGAGTACCTGGCTGACTAGTCTTAATATATTGTATTTAGATTCAAAGAAATATGGATATATCATACGATCCTCAGAAATAGACACTTGATAACACATAAGAAACTTTTAAATTTATATAATTTTTCCTAATGACAATTCTTTTTGCAAGCCTATATCTGTCCTTGATTGTGCTGTGCTGAAATGACAGAATGGGGGTGATTCCTCCATGAATGAACACAATAAAAACAAAGCAAGAGGTACTTTCTCATGATAACCCAAAAGACATTTATTACACAACTTTTTGAATGTAGAGATTTCCTAACAACTAATCCCTGTGATTCCATGCTCCCATTTCAGTATGCCAGGAAAGCCTGTGCTTTTCTGCATAAAACAGTCAATATGGCTTATTATGTACAGTAAGAAGATATAATTTAACTTACATTATTTTTTACCAAAGATATAAATCAGTACATTGAAAAAGGGAACCAAAAAATCAGATTCCTTATTTGGCTAACTGTTTGAACTGTAACCTAGTACAGAGATGGCTCTGTGCTTAAGAGAACATACAGCTCTTGTACAGGGCCTGAGTTTAGCTTCCAGAATCCACATTAAGTAACTGTAACTCCAGCTCAGGGGGATCTGATACCTCAGGCCTCTATGGGCACCTGCATTCACAAACAGACACAGACACAGACAGACAGACAGACAGACAGACAGACAACACACACATTTTAAAATAATAAAAATAATTCATAAAAAATAAAATATAAGGGTTACAAATAAATAAAAAGCACTTGATTAAACTGCCAAGATGCTTGCTTTCCGCGAACTGACAGCAATGCCTCATTGCTGAAGACAACATCCACACAACTCATTGAACATGGAGAGTCTAGGTAGTAACTACATAGAACCTTCACCTTCTCCCCGTATGTTCTGGTGTCTTTAGTATGGGAAGGTATCTGCAGGTTACTAAAAGAGAAATGTAAACACCAACCTAGCCACTATCTTTGACCTACAATCTGTCCTGCCTGTAAAACAGGCTAGGGCAATGGTGGCACAAAGCTTGTAGGAGTAACCAATCAATGTCTGATTTGACGTAAGGCCCACTCCATGAGATGGAACCCATACCTGACACTGTTTGGGTGATCAAGAACTAGAGACAAGACAGCTCAGAGACCTAGGGTAAAACCAAACACTACTGCTCTAAAAAAAAGTATCAATAAAATGACTCCTAATGATATTCTGCTATACTCATAGATCAGACCTACAGCCTGACATTACAGAGAGAGAGAGAGAGAGAGAGAGAGAGAGAGAGAGAGAGAGAGAGAGAGAGAGAGAGAGAGACACCTTGGAACACACAGCTCTAAATCAGATGTCTTCATCAAATCCCTTTCCTCAGAGCTCAGGGAACCTCATGGAAGAGGAAGCTGTGAAAAGAGTAAAAGCCAGAAGGGATGGAATACAAGGCTGTCTAAATCAACTAAGCAAAGCTCATATGAACTCATAGAGACTGAAGCAACATGCACAGGGCACACACAGGTCTGCACCAGGTTTTCTGTGCATATATTATAGCTTTCAGTTTAGTACTTTTTTTGTTTGTTTTTTGAGACAGGATTTCTCTGTATAGCTCTGGCTGTCCTAGAACTCACTCTGTAGACCAGGCTGGCCTCATCTGCTTGCTTCTGCCTCCCCAGTGCTGGGATTAAAGGCATGCGCCACCACTGCCTGGCTCAGTTAGGTACTTTTATGGGACTCCTGAATGTATAAACAAGTGAGTCTGATTCTTGTGCCTTGTCTTGGACTCTTTTCCTTCTGCTCGTTTGCCTTGTCCAACTTTGATGTGATATTTTGTTTTGTTAGTATTTTATTTTTCTAAAAAAAAGAATAAAATTGATTATTTTATTTTTAAAAAAGAGCACTGTATTATACAGATTTGTGCATAAAATACAAACAAATTAGGTTTGACAAAAGGCTATGTAAACAGCATCTTTGTGAAAAATAAGTTTCTCATGCAGAACTAAGATTTAGTGACAATTCTTAAGCCTCCAGCAGACCATCGACCTCATACTTCAGCAGAGAGACATATCTGAATATCTTGCTAAAATCCAGACTGTGGGCTCCTAGCCTATTCTTATATAGTAGAAGTTTTCATTTCTAACAAGTTTCCAAGAGATGCTGCTGTTTCTGTTCCAGAGACCACACTTGGAGTACTGTGGGGCCATGGAAACATGGATTTTGTTACTGTCCTACTGCTCTATATGTGTTAGAAACTGTGACCATTTACACAGCCACCACTTTTTCTTACTATTCACAGCAGGGAATTATTTCTATCATTAATTGTAAAACATTCTTTTCACAGAAGCAGCTAAAAGTAATGACCACCATATTAGTACATTATATACTATATACTCCATTTACTTCATACTACTACGCTAAGATGCATATTTTACACCAAGACCTAGTGACAAATGAGCAACATTTGAGGACAGCCAAGGTTGCATAGAGAAACCTTGTCTCAAAAAACCAAAATAAACAAATGAAAACTTATTTCTTTTATCTTTTGAGATTATAATGTAATTATATCATTTCTCCCTTCCCTTTCCTCTCTCCAAGTCTTCCTATATACCCTTCCTTGCTCTATTTTAATTTCATGGTCTAGCTTTTCATTAATTGTTGTAACATACATATATACATGTTTGTGTGTGTGTGTGTATGTATGTGTGTATGTGTGTTCCTAAATACATAAGTACAACCTGCTCAATCTGTATAATGGTACTTATATGTATGTTTTCAGGGCTGATCATTTGATATTAGATAACTAATTGGTGTGCTCTTCTCTGGAGAAGACTATTTCTTCTTTTCTCAGCATTCCTTAGCTGCCCGTCCTTCTTTGTGTAGGCTTGACGCTTCATGGGCTTTTTACTTGTCCACTTTCACACGTCTACTGTTGTTGCCCTTGTTCAGCTCATGTTTAAATAGTCATGTTGGAGAGATTTTATGGGTTTATCTTCTGACATTTGGAAGAGACACAATCTCACAACAAACAGCCCTAGATGTGGGAGCTATACTGTAGCTGTTTCATTTGGGACTGGGCTCCACACCTCTGCATTTTAATTGCTTGTAGTTTTCTGTAATGGCCTTCATCTATTATAAAGAGAAGATTCCTTGATTGAGGGGTGAAGACTACTTGTCTGAGCTATGTCTCAGTTTATTTTTCTATTGCTGTGCAGACACCATGACCAGGGCAACTCCTTGAAGGAAGAGTTTATTGGGACTTACAGTTTGAGAGCATTTACTTAGAGTCCATGATCATCATGGCTGGGATCATAGCAGCAGGCAGGCAGGCTGAGGACTTACAAATGATCTGAAAACATGAGGCAGAAAGCTAACTGGGAATGATACAAACTTTTGAAACCTAAAAAGCCCACCCACCAGGATACACCTTCTCCAACAAGGCCACACTTCCTAATCCTACCCAAACAGTTCTACCAACTGTGGACTAAGCAGTCAAATATATGAGCCCTGGAGCAGTAGCTGAGAGCTTACATCCTTATGCAGGTTTCCAAAAAGAAATAAGAATTATACAGTTTGCGGAGAAAAAGAACACTAGGAAATTTAATGTTGAAGCCATGGTTTGTGTTGAAACAGAGAAATGGAATAAAGGGAGTGGTGCCCTCAGGGTGAGACCACACCCAGCTAATCCTGCAATTTGTGAAAACAAAGAGCCTGAGGGCTGTTCCTGCAAAGCAACAAATCAAAGCTTTTGCAAATGCAGTTCAAAGAGGCAGCCAGAGTCCATCCCAAGCAGGCAGCAAGACTAGGCAGCATCAGCCACCTGGTTCTGGCTTTAGAGTCATGAAGGAGACAGGAATATAAATATTTTGGAATCTTCCTCTGAGGTTAAGAAAAGCCTTCCTGGCATCCCTGAGGCCTGGTATGTTATTGCAGAAGTGAAGCCAGGATTGTGTTGGAGAACCCAGGATGTTTTGGGATATATGCAAAGGAGAGCTGCATATGTAGAGTGGAAGCAGCCCAAGAGAGCCAGAAGTATGTTACAGTCAGCACAGCTTGAAGGGAAGAGCCATCTAAGCCCTTTGACACTGGACATAAGAGTTACAGAATTTGGAATTTGCCCTGCTGGGTTTAGTTATGTTCTGGTCCAGTATTTCCTCATTATATTTCCATTCCTCCTTTTTGGAATGGCAATGCCATTGTATGTTGGAAGTATGCAATTTGCTTTTTTAAAATTTTATAGGGGGTTACAATTAAGAGATTGCCTTGAGACTTTTGACTTTGGATTTTTAAACTGTGTTAAGACTGTGAAAGACTATGGGAACTTTTGAAGTTGTTCTAAATGCATTTTGCATTCTGATAGGGTCACAAGCCTATGGGGGTCAGAGATTGGAATGTGATAGTTTGAATGAGAATGGGCCCTTAACCTCTTCTGTTTGAATGCCTACTCCCCAGTACTTGGGAAGGAATAAAAGTGTGGCTTGGAGGAGGTGTCACTGGGAATGCTCTGAAGTTTCAAAAGACCATGCCCTTAAGCTTGTGTATTAGATATAGGATCTGAGCTACTGCTCCAACGCCAAGCCTGTCTGCCTGCTGCTATGCTCCGTGCCATAAGTCTCAGACTAACCCTCTGAAACTGTAAGGCCCCACTAAATGCTTTCTTTCTTCTATTAAGTTGCCTTGGTCATGGTATCTCAGCATGGTAATAGGAAAAATAACTAAGACAGGATAAAAGGACAAATACTTAGAATGCAAAATAGCTAGAGATTGTACTGGCTTTGTAAAGTGGCTGTTGTAGGTGCTCCTCCAAGATCCATGACTTACTTCACTAGGCCTGGGTAGCTGGCTGTTTTTCCAGTACCAGACACAATTTCCCTTTTGTTAGTTACTGCCACTGATCGGAATGTCACTACTGCACCCTTAGGGTTATTCTGTCCTGATGGCCCTTATTGTGGTTCACAGGTGTTATAGCTAGGTAGGATTGTTGGTTGCTTCCCTTCTTTAGAATACTGAATGGCACCTTCTGGTACCACACAAACTAGTCCTCAGAGAGCAGGCTTTTGGGTCTGTTCCAGTTTAGAGGCTTCTGGACTCTGTGTCTTAAGTGGATGGTGTTTTCAGCAATAGGGACTTACCTTCCACCTCTGAGGATCAACCAAGGGAAATAGAGATAGCATGTAATGTTCTAGGAGTCTCTTGGCCAACTCTAGAAGGTCTGGTGTTGAGGTTTTTGGTTCTTGGGGGAGCACTGTCAGCCCAGATGGGAAAATTTCATTTAAAGTATATATTTACATTTGTATGGTATGTTTATGTGTATTTTTTAGGTAGTTAATAGTATGATTGCATATGACTTTTTCAGATATCCTTTCTCATTTTTTAACTTCCTCTATTCTCTCTACTTAGATCCTTCCTCCTCATTTTCTTATTTTCACCATAAAATCACTTGTATCCTGCTATTCCCCTCTCTACTGCTTCCTCATGCCCAACTCCAACAAGATCTCTTTTTTACTTTCCTGATTTCTGCAATTATTCCAGCACACGTACACACATCTGAACACATTTGCAAATAGGAGCCTCATATGATAGAGTATGAGGGTTATCTTTATGAGTCTGGGTTACTTCCTTCAATATGATCTTTTCTGGTTCCATCCATTTACCTGCAAAGTTCATGATTTCATCTTTCTTTACAGCTGAATAGTACTCCATAGTGAATATGTACCACATTTTCATTGTCCATTTGTCAGTTGAAGGACATTGAAGTTGTTTCCATTCCCTAGTTACAGGAATGAACATGGTTGAGCAAGTATCTATGGAGTGTGATGTCAAATCCTTCGGGCATTGCCAAGGGGTAGTATAGCTCAGTCATACGGTGGCGTCATTTTTAGCTTTTTGATAATGCTCTATGCTGATTTCAGAGTGGACAGACAGCTTGCAATCCTACCAACAGTGAAGGAAGGTTCCCCTTTCTCCACATTCCCTCCAGCATTTACTGTCTGCCTTGTTTTGTTGATCTTTGCCATTGTGACTGGAATAAGATGAAATCTCAGAGTTATTTTAATGTCCATTTCCTTCATAGTTAGTGTCTTAGTCACTGTTCTATTGCTGTGAAGAGACATTATGACCATGGCAACTCTTATAAAAAGGAAAGCAATTAATTGGGGTTTGCTTACATTTTCAGAGGTTTAGTCTATATTTTCATGATGGGACACATGGCAGCATGCAGGCAGACATCATGGTGTTGGAGAAGTTAGGAGTTTTATATCTGGATCTGCAGGTAGCAGGAAGAAAGAGAGCCACTGGGCCTGATTTGGGCTTCTGAAACCCCAAAGCCCATACCTAACAAGGCCACACCCACCTCAACAAGGCCACATCTCTTAATCTTGCTACTTAATGACCAAGCATTCAAATATTTGAGGCTATGGGGGCTGTTCGTATTCAAATCACCAAATTTAGAGACCATGAACACTTTTTGAAACATTCTTAGCTATTTTTTCCTTCTTTTCAGAGCTCACTGTTCAGGTCCCAGGCCCATTTTTTGAATAGGTCATTTGGGTTTTTTTTTTTTTTTTTTTGAGTTCTTTATATATTCTGGGTATTAATACTCTGTCAGATGTATAGCTGACAAAGAGTCTCTCCCATTCTGTGCGTTTCCTCTTTACCTGATTGATTCTTCAGCTGTGCAGAAGTTTTTTAGTTTTATGAAGTATCACTTTTCAAATATTGGCCTTAATACTTGGGCAAACGCAGTCCTATTGGAGAAAGTCCTATCCTTTACCTATATATATCACATAGAGTACTGCCTATATTTTCTTCTAGAGTATTTCAGGTTTTAAGTTTAGATCTTTGATAAATTTTGTGTTAGTTTTTGTGCAAAATGATAGATACAGGTCTAATTTTATTCTTCTGCATGTGGACATGCAGTTCTCTGAGAACCATTTGTTAAAGATGCTTTCTCTTTTCCAGGTTATTTACTTGGTCAAATATTCAGTGGCTGAAGTTAGGTGTACTTATCTTTGGGTGTTTAATTTTGTTCCATTGGTCTACCTGTCTGTTTTTGTGTCACTACCGTAGTGTTTTTATTATTATATCTCTGTAATATATTTTAAGATCTAAAATGGTAATCCCTCAATATTTTTCTTTTGGGGGTAAGGGGCTATTGTAGTTTACAACTCTCAGGTCACACTCCATCATGAAGGGAAGGCAGGGCAGGAACCTGGACACAAGAACTAAAGGAGAAGCAGAAAGAAGAACAGTATTTACTGATTTTTCCCTCATGGCCTGCTTACTTTTTAAACCTTTTATTGAAAATAGATTTTTTCTCACATAATATATCCTGGTTACAGATTCTGTCCCCCTCTACTCCTCCCAGTTCCTTGCCACCTCTCCTCCTATATGGATCCTCCCTTTTGTCTCTCATTAGAAAACAAACAGGCTTCGAAGAGATAATAATGAAATAAAACAAAATCTTAACACATTGAAGTTGGACAAAACAAACCAACAGAAGAAAAAGAGCCCAAGAGAAGGCACAAGAAACAGAGATCCACTAGTTCACACACTCAAGAATCCCATAAAAACACTAAACTGAAAACCATAATATACACACAAAGGGCCTGGTATAGACCTGTGTGGGCCCTATGCATGCTGTCTCCCACTACCGGTATGTGAGGGTCAATATGTGATTTAAAATGTAGCAGTGTTTCTTTTACACATGTGGGTGCCCTTTTGTTTGAGGCATAGATATTAAGAATTGCACTGTCATCTTGGTGGATTTTTCCTTTGATGAGTATGTAGTGTCCTTCCCTATCTCTTCTGATTAGCTTTGGTTTGAGGTCTATTTTGTCAGCTATTAGAATGGCTATACCAGCTTGCTTCTTAGGTCCTTTTGCTTAGAATATCTTTTTTTTTTCCATCCTAGGTCTCTGATCTATATTTCCACTGGAATCCACTCATTTGTATTGATGGAAATTTTTTTTTTTACTCTGAGATAATGTCTATCCTTGATGTTAAAGTGTACTTCTTGGATGCAGCAGAAGGATGGATCCTGTTTTCTTAAATCCCTTCCATGAGTCTGTGTCTTTTTATTGGTGAATTTGACCGATGATTGCTGATTCTTGATATTTTGTTGTTATTGGTGGTGGTATGTGTGCGAGCACTCACATACTTCCCTTCTTTTAGTTTTGTTGGTTTGAGATTATTTATTCCCTGTGTTTTTATAGATGTAGTTAACCTCCTTAGGTTGGAATTTTCCTTCTAGTACCTTCTGTAGGGCTGGATTTATAGTCTATATTGTTTAAACTTGATTCTATAATGGAATATCTTATTTTCTCTATACGGTGTTTGAAGGTTTTGCTGGGTATAGTAGTCTGGGCATATGTGGTCTCTTAGAGTCTGCAGCACATCTGTCCAGGCCCTTCTGGCTTTTACTGTCTCCATTGAGAAGTAAGTTGTAATTCTAATAGGTCTGCCTTTATATGTTACTTGGTCTTTTTCCCTTGCAGCTTTTAAATTCTTTCTTTCTTCTGTACATTTAATGTTTTGATTATTATGTGCCAAGGAGACTTTCTTTTCTGGTCCAGTCTACTTGGTGTTCTATAAGCTTCTCATACTTTCTTTGATAGTCATCTCCTTCTTTAGGTTAGGGAAATTTTCTTCTAGATTTTCTTGAAAATATTTTCTGTGCCCTTGATCTGGGTTTCTTCTCCTTCCTCTATTCCTATTATTCTTAGATTTGGTCTTTTCATGGTGTTCCAGATTTCCTGGATGTCTTGTGTCAGGAATTGTTTAGATTTTAACCTTTTCTTTGACTGAGGTATCCATTTCTTCTATTATATCTTCAACACCTGAGATTCTATCTCCTATATTCTGTTGGTTAAGCTTGTCTCTGCAGTTCCTGTTCAAGTTCCAAAATTTTTCATTTCCAGAGTTCCCTCAGTTTTTTTTTTTAAATTCTATTTCCACTTTTGAGTCTTGGATGGTTTTATTCATTTCTTCCCGCTGTTTGTCAATATTTTTTTCTTTGAGGAATTTATTTATTTCTTCTTTAAGGACCTCTATCATATTCATAAAGGCTGTTTTAAGGTCATTTTCTTGTGCTTCAGCTGTGTTGCAATACTTGGGGCCTGCTGTGGTACAGTTGCTGGGCTCTTGCAGAGACATATTGTCCTGGCTGTTATTGATTGTGGTTTTTATGCTGGCATCTAGGCATCTGGGTTGGGGAAGACTGTAACTCTAGGTGCTGCTATCTGCTACTGTCTTTGTTGCCCAGGTATTTTGTTCCTTGGTAGCTATTGCCTGTCTGATTCTTAGTAGAGTGTGGGGACTGTGTATTGCCTGGTAAGGAATACTTCTGAGATCCTGGTAAGTGTGGCGACTGGAGGTTCTAGGTAAAATGTGTTTCTAGGTATTGGAGGTTGACACTTAGGAATGAGGATGGGATAGGAGAAGGAGGAGATGAGAGGGTTCACCCGGAGGAAATCAGGGTTGTTATAGGAAGATGTGCTTAGTCCCCTGGGAATGGGGGCAGAGTGAGGAGAGGCAGCAGCAGGTGGCCTGCTATAGACCAGTATTATTCTTTTATGTTACAAAGTAATATTGCACTGTATATGCTTGTTAAATCTATCATTTTGAAGGCCAGAGAAACAGTTTAGATTGCAGTACTTATATAACAAACTGGGCATCTTACTAACATGAAAACACCTGTATTATCAGCTGCAATGTATCCAACATTCTTTTCTGGCCTGTGAGCAGGCCCAGGCACATTTATCCATACAGAGATGTATGAGTATACTCACATACACAAATACAGTATTTTAGTATTTAGTGTGAAAGTCTTATAAGTGCTACCTTTATGGACACTGTTTTGGATAGTTCATTTAAAAACATTGAAATTTAAAAATTTCAATAAATACTCCATATTCCTTCAAGCACTGTGAAGACCTGGTCTAAAACACTTATTTCAGTCCCTAAACTGACCTGCATTTGTTATTCTCACATTTCTACTGTCTCAGGGTGAAAGCCTAACCAAATCTTCAAAAATCTTTTTACAGAGTGACCAACTGTAACAGAATAACCAATTTCTGAAAGGTTAACCTCGCTAACATCTACAGTACAATTAAAGAAACTTTTTACTTTCATTTCAACTTTCCTAGGACTGGTTCCTATGAAGCAAAATAGCAATTATGTGCTAAACATGTCAGGTCAGCTTTTACGCTGTACATTTTAATTTTTTATTGTGGGTTCTCTTGACCTTCACATACGTTCTTCAGATAGAGTGGGGGTGTGCTTATAACAAGGAAGGAAGACTAAGAGGAGACACTGATTTTATGTACACTGTTAGCTTTGCATTTAGGAAACAGCCAATTTACTGAGGAGTTTTGTCACCAAACATTTTTAAATTACAAGAGTAATTTTTTTTTCTTACAACTTACTATATATATTGCTGCTACCAATCACTCTAACCCAAACTACTCACTAACCTGCACTAGTAGCAGAGCAGACCTTGAACACTTCATCTAGCACCTCAGATACCTAGAGTTCTAAATGAACTTACTTCAACTGTCAAGTTCTCCTATGCTTGCCACTAGGAACAGGTTATCTTAGCTCCCCTCTGCACAGATATAGCCATTGGCACTTTCCTTTCTGCTTTGGTATATGAAGTAGTTCGATGATTCTGCCTCTCACTATGTCCACTCCTGAAATGGCTGCTCAGCAGTTTCATCTCTGACTCAATTAGTTGCTGGGATTCTTCCAATTATATCTTCAGTGTGATTCCACTCTCACCTGATCTGCAACAAGTGACCTCAGATGTCACCAGGGGCCTAGAATCTTGGGACTATCCGCCACTTACCCTTCTTCATTATGTAACTCATTTCTTGTTACTTCTCCTACTTTTCTTCTTTTATTCAACATTCTGCCTAAAATAATATCTGTTTATTTCCAATGTTACTGTCTTACTGTCTTTCATCTGTTCAGAAACATCACTAAATTTCCAGAAGCAAGTGACAGTAGACTACTGCAGGTCATAGTAAATCCTTATCTACAACATCATCTACTGTAACTCATGGCTCTTCAGACTTTTAAAGGAGCAAATGAGAATGGCATGGCAGAGTACTGGATGGTACAATTTCGATTATATAGAACCTGAAATAATTACCTTCTAATTTAGGATCTGATAATAAAAATATAAACAATGGATTCTTAACACATATCACTGAAATTCAAGGTGAGATCTGGTATAAAATTTATATCACATATGAAATCACTACCAACATGTGGTTCATTGTCTTTAAGAATGCAACCAAAACACAAAATGAATGAATAAAAATGTTTCAATTAGTTATGTTCCCTAAATGTGAAGCACATGTTTGACTACTATGGTTGTTGTGGAATATTCCTTTACACTGTGTGAAGACATGTCACTGTGATTGGTTTAATAAAGAGCTGAATGACCAATAGCTAGGCAGGATTTCCAGGCACAGATGACACTGGGAAGAAGAAGGGCGGAATCGTGAGAAGACATGGAGGAAGCATGAGAGTAAGAGATAAGGTAACAAGCAATGAGCCACATGGCAGCATGTAAATTAATAGAAATGAGTTAATTTAAGTTATAAGACCTAGTTAGAAACAAACCTAAGCTATTGGCCAAGCTTTTATAATATATAATAAGTCTCCATGTCGTGATTTGGGAGCTGGCTGGTGGGACAGAAAAATCTGCCTACACATGGTGGAAATAGCCAGGCATAAATGACCAGTTTTAGCCATATAGTCTAGCAGAGCTAGGTATGAAACATCAATAAAAACTTCCTCTCAAGGGATCTATCTATTCAACAGGAAAGTTTCATACATGGTATATGCTATATGAATTAGAGAAGATGGAGCAAGGTGGTATGTAAACAAGATTCTTCAGAAAGTCCTCCCCACAAACACACCAAGTGGAACAAGAATATATGCAGCTGACTACTAGAACAAGAATGAAGCAAATTAACTTGTTATAATTAAAGATGTTTCTGAACCTCCTAGTAACTACAAGGTAAAAATATATAATAAAAAAAAACAGATTCAAACCACATTGCAGGGTAAGTCACTTAATCACGAAGGAAGAGTATAAGACAGGGAGAAAGGCAGTGCAATGAAACTAGAAGACAAATTTTGTAATTGCTCAATCAAGGCAATGACTGTCTACTATGGAAATAGATCAGTGCTCCAAATAAAAGACCTTGTAACTGAAACAATTTAAAAACTTCTCAAAAGAAATTCACTTTTTCTGTTGAACAGTGATCTTCAGAGCTCCAGGCTCCAACTCACATAATATCCGTCAGATCAGACAAAGACTTTAAAACCTCAGCTGGGCAGGTTCTGTCTCTGCCCCTTTTCAGAAGTAAGAAACTTGAAAAATGGGACTTTGATCATTATGAACTCTTAATATTAGGCAAGTCTCGGAGAAACTGGGGCCAAACAGAATGGCAGTAAAAATCAAAGAGACATGGCAAGAGAAAGAATTCCCTCAACCTTGTTGGCTGAGAATCAAGAAAATCTCAAAAATACAATAATGAATCTTATTTAAAGTCAAACCATGTCCTAATCTCTGTGTCCTATAATAAGAATACTTTAAATCCATTTTGATCTATATTTTCATCTTATCTGCCTTTTAGCTTGTATAGTATAGCTCATAAACAATGTTATTTGCTAAAGAAAAGATCTTCAGGTATAAATAGGCATACCAAAATGCTTTCACTTAATCTTTTAAGTAATTTGAGTGATGGAACTTCAAAACGTATGAAAATTGTGTATACAGCTAGTATCAAGACAGTCAAGTGCAACTTTGTATTGAGAAGTCCACATTTTCTCTTAAGAAACTATTGTTTCCTTCTGTCACTCTCCCTCCCTGTCTCTTTCTCTGCTTATGTGGTAAGCCTGTTGGGCATGAGACACATGCCTTTCTTCCTAGCACTCAGGAGGCAGAGGCAGATGGAGCTCTGTGAGTTCTAGGCCAGCCTGGTCTATATTGTGAGTTCAAGGCTGGCCAGAGCTACATACTGAGACCTTGTCTCAAAAAGAAAAATATAAAATAACAAACCTTTTCTTAATAAACTCTTCTTTTGCTTTACAAAAAAAGAAAAAAAAAAAAAAAAAAAAAAAAAGAAATCCACTTCATTCACTTTGTATCTAAGAACACAAAAAGATCCAAAGAAAAGGGGTGGGGTAAGATACTCAGTGTGAATGGAAACCAAGAGAAATTAGGAGTAGCCAACTACTGAGGGACAAAATAGAATTTGAAATCAAATGCAGGAGGAAGAGAAACCAACCTAATGATAGAGATGTCAATTCAGAAAGAGCAAATAACAGCTATAAATAATATATAATATCAAAGTATACAAACAAATAAAAGTATGAAGCAAGTATCAATAAACCTAAATGAAGACAGACTATCATATAAAATAGCTCAGGACTTTAACACTCATGCTCATCAATGGGAAAAGCATTTAGACAGAAAAATCAACGAAGAAACAAGAGTTAAATTGCACACCTGGGGCTGGTGAGGTGGCTCATCAGGTAAGGGAATTTGACAAGCCAGCCTGGCAAACTAAGTTCAAGCCCCAGGACCCACAAAAGGTGGAAGAAAAGAACACAAAGTTGTCCTCTGACCTCTGTATAAATGCCATGATATGCTCCTCACCAATAACCTCTGTGGTAATAATAATAAATAAAACCTTTAAAAATTAAATTTTCCCCTCACTTAACTCATTTAATGGAGATAAAAAATATCTAAAGAACATTCCAAAGCAAGAAATAGTGATGAATACCATAATTTGAGCATTTAGAAGGCTGAGGCAAGAAGATTATGATCTCCATGCCATGCAGGTTGTATATTGAGTTCAAGGCTAGCTGAGGATACATAGAAATATCTTGTCTCTTTAAAAAGTGAAATAGGACAGAAAATATGGACCAACAAGTATTTGTAAAAATTGATACCATAACAACTATTTTTCAGAACACAAAATAGCAAACCTAGAAATGAATAACATGAAAAGATTTTAAAACTATACAAGTATATGGAAAATAACTTTCTTTTGAAAAATAATGGATGGAGACAGAAAGAATTTTAAAAACAGCAGTTTTTTTGAAGAAAAGGATAGCTAAAATAATTAAAGTCATGTTTGTTTGTTTGTTTTTAGATCAAAAAAAACAAAGAGCTGCTTAAGGAAAAATAAGACAAAACAAAAAACAAGCTTGACAGGGCTGGAGAGATGGCTCAACAGTTAAGAGCACTGACTGCTCTTCCAGAGGACTCCAGGTTCAATTCACAACACCCACAGGACAGCTCACAACTGTCTGTAACTCCAGTTCCAGAGGACTCTACGATCTCTCACACAGACGTACGTGCAGGCAAAAATACCAATGTATATAAAAATAAATAATTTAAAAACCTTGACAAACCTTGGACTGGAGGAAAAGAGGGAAGACGAAAGTATGAGAGTACAACAGAGAACAAGCAGTGCAAAAATCTCATTAAAGATTATTATGAACTACTACATGTCCAAACTTTGATAACTTAGAACATTACCAAAACTACATTAGGGGAAACTAGAAAACATGAATGGGCTTGCCGTAAGTAATAAAAGTTAACCAGTAATAAAAAGCTTCCCACTCCAGAAAAAAAAATTCAGGACCAGAGAGTGTCATTAGCAAGTTGTGTCAAACATTTATGGATGAAATAATATAAATTTTCCTAAAGATATTCCCCTTAAATAAAAAAAAATTCTTCCAAACATATTCTGCAAGGCTAGTATTAGCTTTCTACTAAAATCAGATAGGAATATAACAAATATTATAATATTATAATCTTATTTTTTATATTTTTAATACTTCTTAAATTTTTCTTTTTTTTTCTCTGAGACAGGGTTTTTCTGTGTAGTCGTGGAACTTGCTCTGTAGATTAGGTTGGCCTCAAACTCAGAGATCCACCTGCCTCTGCCTCCCAAGTACTGGGATATTAAAATTTTTTCATACAATATATTTGATCATATTCTTTCCCTTCTCCCAAGTCCTCCCAGATCTTCCACAGCTGCCTATCCACCAAACTTCATATTCTCTCTCTCTCAAAACAAAATGAAAATCAAGATGACAGAAAACACGAAACCAAAACAACAACAAAAGCACACAAAAAATATGCAGTCTGTTTTGTGTTGGTCAACTGCTACTGAGCATGAGGTCTGCCCTGGAGTGTTGTTGATATATCTAGTATCACTCCAGTGGAGAAAACAAATTTTCCCTCTTCCAATAGGTAGTAATTAGAAATAGCTTCTTGGTTAGGAGTGGGACTTTGTGCCTACTTGCCCTTCTCCATGTTGGGATTTTGTCTGGCTTGAATTTGGGACCCTCTTGTGCATGCTCTTACAGGCTCTGTGAGCTCATTTGTGCATCAGTCCTGTTGTGTCTGGAAGACACTGTTTCTCCAGAGTTCTCTACCACCTGTGCCAATACCTCCACCTCCTATTCCACATAGATCTCTAAGCCCTGAGGAGGCGGGTGCGATAGACATCCATTTAGGGCTGAGTGCTCCAAAGTCTCTCACTCTGCATGTGGTCTAGTTGTGGGTCTCTGTGTTGATCACCATCTACTACAAGAAGAAGCTTCTCTGATGAGGGTTAAGCAATGCAGTGATCTGCAAATTTCATAATTTATTCTTGATGAACATGAACACTCAAAGCTTCAACAAAATACTTGTAAATGAAATCAGCACACAAAATGATTATTCCCTGTGATCACAGGAATGGAATGGTGGTAGAATATATATGAGTAAGTGTATGTGATGCATCATTATTAACAAAAGGAAGGATTTAAAAAACATGGTCACTTCAATTCATACAGAAAAAGCATTTGATGAAACTCAGCATCCCTTCATGATCAGCATAACAAAGGCCATATTAGGAAGGCAAAAGCTAACATTATGCTGAGTGAGGAGCAGAGGAAAACTTTCAGATACATCTGAACCAAGACAAGTGCTTATGTTCTCACCACCTTTATTCATCACGGCATTTGACACTCTAGGTAGAACAAGTAGAAAAGAGAAAGAAATAAAGGACTTCAGATTAGAAAAGAAGGAAGACTGTCACTGTTTACACATGATACAATCTTATAGAAATCAAGAAAACACTACTATGTGATTAGAATTAGTGAGAGAGAGCCAGCTGGATGGCTTACTAGGTAAAGACCCTTGCCACACAAATGCAGCAACCAGGGTATGATCCTCTGGAAGCCACATAAAGGTAGAAGGGGAGAAGCAACTCTCCAAAGTTACCCTCTGACCTCCACACACATGTGCCATGGCAAGTGAGGCACCCCGACAACAGTAATAATGAATAAAATGTCTTAAAATAATACAGCAGAAGTGGAGAATGGGAACTGAATATACAAATAGTAGTAGTATCTTATACCATAAAAGGAAATTCTATAAAACAAATCAATAGCTAAAATAATATACTAGCTAGGAATAAATTTAACTGAGGAGATCAGAAAACTCTGTGATGAAATTATAAAATATTGATGAAAAAATTAAATAGCTCTCCAAAATAGCAAGATATTCTGTTGTTATCAACTGGAAGAAACAATATTGATAAACATTCATATTGCAAAGCAATGTACAATTCAATGTAATCCCCATCAAAATTCTAATTAACATATTTCATAAAGCTAAAAGACACTCTAAAATTCATATTGAACCTCAAAAATCTCTAACCAGACAAAGCTATTTAGAGTAAGGTGAACAGAGGAGGGGAAATTATTCTACCTGACTTCGAAATATATCTTTCCAAGTTGTATTAATCCAAAGTGCTGACATGAAAATCATACCCACAGACCAATGGGACAGAGTGCAATGACTGGAAGGAAACATACAAAACCACAGCAAACACTCAGAAGAATCAACTACAGAATGGGGTGAAGACTGGCAATGCACACATCCAATGAGAGGCTGATGTGAATTTAAATAAGCAAAAAAAGAAAAAAAAACGAAATAGAACTTTCTCAAAAGAAGACATAAAAATGGCCAATATAATTAATCCTTAGGTAATCACAATTCAAAGCCATAATGAGAGGCGAGTGAGTGAGGTGGTTCATGGGGTAGACTCTTGCCACAAACTTAAGTACCCCAATTCAATCCTTAGCACTCATATGGTGGAAAGAGAGAACTGAGTTCCACAAATGTCCTCTAACCTCCACATGTATGTTGTGACACACATGCACAGTGCATCCTCACACTATTTTTGAGTTATTTGAGAATTTTATACATGTATACAATGTATTTCTATTGCAGTCACCTCCTACTCCACCCCACCAACTCCACCCACATCCTTCCACACGCCCTTACAACTTCATGTCCTCTTTTTAAAAAAATTTGTATTAATTCTTTGAGAATTTCACACATATTTTGACCATATTAACCTCCCTCCCCAACTCCCCCCAGATCCACCTTCTCACATACCCACCCAACCACGTGTCCTCATTTTTTAATACTCTAGTCTAATTTGTGCTCTCCATGTTCTCAGGGGTGTGGGGCCATGGTCGACCTTACAGGGGCCACACCCTTAAAGAGAATGGACTTTCTCTTCCTCAGAAGCCATTACCAGTCAATAGCTCTAGGGGTGGGGCTCTCCTCCAATCCATGCTGATGGTTGACTGGCTAGATCTTAAGTGGGTCTTGTGCAGACAACCACAGCTGCTGTGAGTTCATGAGTGCAGCCTTCTTGTCATGTCCAGAAGCAGTCTCACGTATGGCTAGGCACTGTACAGACACTTAGTCTCTGTACTCTGACGAGTACCTTCCAGTACTATGAAAACTAACCAGCAGGGTAGAAGCTTCCAGGTAATTAAGTTTCATTTCTCCAACTCTTGTGACTAAAGTGTATGGTGTGTTCAGCAATGGGGTCTTACCATTAAGTTCTGGTGGGCAACCAAGAACAATGGCAGTAGCTTTTATTATTTTGGGGGTCTCTTAGACTGCCCTAACCAACACATCAGACACTGAGCTTTTCTTTTTGGCAACCTATAGATTATGGGAGGTGTATTATTTTCTGTGTAGGATATTCCACCAGAAGTCCTTAGTAGGTTTCCATATGGCCTTCTCAAACATTCTTAGTGTTAGTTATCCCTCCTCAACTTCTTCCTCTGCCTGACCTCCCTTTCTTCTCCCCATCTAAACCTCGTCTCCTCATTATTTGAGAAAAGATCTTATGTTGTGTTCTTACAGCTTAAAAAAAAATCATGTCTCCCAATTTCCCATCCTCTTTTTTAAATTAATAACCAACTAAGTCCATTTAGTGCTTCCTGTGTGTTCATGGGTATGAGACCATTCATTTATACCCACAGACCTGGGCTGCTCTCAACCTTAGTCAGAGAAGTTTCATTTCACTGTGGGCAGCAGTCAAGGCAGAGACTAAAAATTGATCAAAATTATGAGAATAAGTGAGTGTGAGTGCTCTGAGTTAAATAGGACATCCTTATCAACCCCCTTCTCTCACTGTCTAGTCTTGGGGAACATCAAAAAAGAGGAGGCAGAAAGAATATAAGTAATCTAGAAAAAAAAGGATATAAGTGCCAGAGGATGAGATTGGGGGGTGCTAAGAAATGCATGTTTCTGGACATGACTGTTGCACTCAGGAAACCACAGCAGCTATGGTTACCTGCACAAGACCTACACAAGATCAAACCAACTCAAATTCCAACATAGATAGGGGAGGAATTCACAAGGCCACACTCCTAGCTGAAGAGCTATAGGCAGCTCATTAGTACTAAAAATGCCTATTCATTTCATTTACCTAGGTATTGATTCAATTATTTATCCTCTGGTTAACATTTTGGGTTCCTTGTGTATTCTAGCTATTAGTCTTCTGTCAGACAAATCGCTTACAAAATGTTCCTCTCATTCTGTAGATTATAATTTTGCTCTGCTGTTTCTTTTCCTGTACAGAGGCATTTAAATTTGACAAAGCACATTTGCCAATATGTGTTCTTATTTCTTCAGCTAGTAGAGTCTTATTCAGCAAAGTATAGCCTATGTCAATATCTTGAAGTATTGTTGCTATGTTTGTCTCTACTTGTTTCAGTATTTTGCATTTGGATGTCTTTGATCCATTTTGAGTTGTACATGCAGATATCCAGTTTTATCAGAACCATTTGTTTGAAGAAGCTATCTTTCTGAAATGTATGTTTGGGCACCTTTATCAAGAATCAGTTGAAGTAAGTGTGTGGATCTTTTTCTGGGTTCTCTATTCTATTCCATTCATCTACTAATCTATTTTTAGACCAATACCATACTTCTTTTGTTACTATGGCTTTAAAAATGTATTCTAAAACCACATATTGTATTGCCACTATCGTTATCATTATTATTATATTTGCTGGTAGTTATGTTGGCTATTAAGGGTACTTGGGGCTCTATGTGAGCTTTAAGATATCCTTCCAGTACTATTAAAAATGTCATTGGCTGGGCCCTCTGGAAGCTTGAGACAGTTGTTTAGCTTGAACTGTTTGGGGGCCCCCAGGCAGTGGGATCGGGATCTGTCCCTGGTGCATGAGCTGGCTTTTTGGAGCCCAACGCCTATGATGGGACACCTGGCGCAGCCTTGGTGCGGGGAAGAGGGTCTTGGACCTGCCTCAACTGAGTGTATCAGGCTCCGGGAACTCTCTATGGGAGACTTTGTTTTGGAGGAGGTGGGAATGGGGGGTGGGTTGAGGGGGAGCTGGTGGGGCGGGAGGAGGGAGGAGAGGGGGATCCGAGGTTGGTATATAAAATGAATAGAAAATCTTTTAATAAAAAAAAAAGAAAAAAGAAAAAAATGTCATTGGTATTTTCATGGGTAGTACATTGTTTCTGTGCATCACTTTTGATAGTATAGTCATTTTAACAACATTAATTCTGTGGATTCACAAAATGCAAAGTCATTCTGTTTTCTAGTCTCTTCTGTGTCTTTCCTCAATATTTTATAATTGTCATTATAGAGGTCTTCTTACCTCCTTAGTTAAGTTTATTTCGAAGTATTTTATATTATATATATATATATGTTTTCCTGATTTCTTTTCATGTAGTTCAATTTTTGCATATTTATTATGTATATAGAAATTTCTCACAAATTTATTATTTCTAAGAGGTTTTTTAAAGTTTATAAAAACTTTTATTATTTTGTGTGTATGAATGTTTTGTCTGAATGTACGTATGTGCATCATGTGCATACAGTGCCCTCAGAGGCCAGAAGAGGACATCAGAACCCCGGAACTGGAGTTACAGACAGTTGGGAGCCACCATGTAGGTGCTTGGGATAGAACCTGGGTGCAACCAGTGCTCTTAACCATTGCTCCAGCTCCCAGTTCTGAGAGTTTTGAGTCTTTGTATTGAGACACAAGGGTTTTCTAAGTCATCTACATCAGGAATAATTTGATGATTTCTTTGTCTAAAATTTCAAGTACTATAACTGAATGAAAGTGAAAAATGAAACTTGTTTCTGACTTTAGCAGAAACGTTGTCAGGTTTTTCCCTTTCATTATGATATTGGTATGGATTTTTCACATGCAAGCTTTTAAAACTATCTTATGTATATGGATATTTTGCCCATATGTACACATGTACACCACATGTGTGTTAGACACACATGGAAGTCAAAAGAAGGCATCAGATCCCTTGGAAGTAGAGTTATGGATGTAGGTGCTGGCAACTGATCCCAGGTCCTATGCAAGAAATTCAAAATGCCTTTATATTTTTCTGAATTCTTTGATGTCTGTTGTAATGTTTCCCTGTATGTTTCTGATTCTGTTCATTTGGGTCCCCTCTTTCTTTCCTTTGGTTAGTTGGGCCAAGGGTCTATTGATCTTGCTTATCTGATTTTCAGACTATTATAAGGGACTATTTTTAAAAATCTATATATACTCCATCATGTTGGAAAACTCCCCTCTAAATGTGGAGAAACTGGAAACAATTCCATTAGATGAGACAGGTCTGTCCACTATCCCCACTCATTTCAATACAGCGCTTGAAGCACTAGCTGAAGCAGTAAGGCAAGAGAGAGAAATTAAAGGGATACAAACAACAGAAAGCGAAATCAAATTATCTCTATTTAGAGATTATATGCTATTATAAGTAAGAGACCCAAAAAGGGTATTTTTTCACCAGAAAATTTCTTAAAACAGTAAATTACTGTAATGAAGCAAGGGCCTTTAAAGGGAATGTACATTTGAGCATACATTTGAAGGAAAGAATGGGGTAACCCACAGGAAGATTTGGAGGAAAGTTTTAAGGATAAGGAACAGATAATACTTGAGGGGAAAGTATGTCTAAAGTTTCCCAGGATAAACAGGAACAACAAAAGGTGGCTAAAGTACAAAAACCACAGGGACAGAAGAACACCAGTACCTGAGGTCAGAAGGCTAGAGTGCACAATACCTTAGAGGTCTTGAAAAGATGTAACTTTAATTGAGATATATGTGGTAGAAACCTATTGAAAGATGGTTTAAGGAGAAAAGCAACATTTGATCGGTATTTTAAAGACAACAATTTAGGCCATTAAGTCAGTTATTACATTAACCCAGGTAAACAGCAATAGAGGTGCTCAGGGTCAGAATCTGATGGGAGATGGCCTTGATCTGTTTTCTTATAACATGCAGAGTATCAAAGAAACTTTCCAGAAAAGACTTGGGGATTTTTTACCCCTTCCCAAGGTCCCCCTCTGCTCTGCAGAAGGACTTTTTCTCTGTGTGTCTGCTGCATCCCTGTGCTTCCTCAACCTCAAGAAATGCTTTTCTTTAAACTGCTGATCCTGCCTGCGCCTGTTTGTGCTGTTCCTGATTCCTCCACTACCACCTGGCTCACTTGAGATTCTTCTTGCTTTTTAATTCTTTAAAAGGCAGAGAAACCAAACCCAATCAAGGCTCTTGGACTGTATAATTTGGGGACCTCATCTCAGGACTTCTTCAAGGTGAGTAAGAAATCAGGTCAAGCCTTGAAAGGATAGGAAGGTATGTGTGTGTCCCATAAGCTTCAGGCACCCTTCCCCCATCCTGGATAGAGACTGGTGATTTTCTTTTCTTTTCTCTAACAAGTAAGGTCCCCTTAGACCTTCCAAGGCGAATGTCTGCAGGCCCCAGGAAGCCAGTTTGGCGTCTAGAGCCCTGTGAACAGATATTAACAGTACACTACTAACCTAAGCCCTGGCTCCAGAGCAATGTAGCCTCAAGTCTGGTCAGGGTGACACCGGATCTGGTTGCCTGAAGGAGAGATTTTTAGTGAGATTTGGAAAGTTCCTCTCTACCTGGAGACAAACAGACCTTTGGATTTTGCAAAGTGCCTATCCTTCCTTGTCTCCTATACTTCCTTGTCTCTTCTGCAAAATAGACACAAGCCCACTACTATTTTGAGCTAAAATTGGATGATGGTTAAATTTCTTCTCTCTCCCTCTGAGAAAAAAAAAAGCTATCTGAGATCTCGCACTAATGGCAGCTACCCCGAGCTTAGACTGTGGAATTCCTTCCTGTGTTTTTGCTTTTGGGGGTCTACTTGCTGAGGCCATAAGACTGCCTCCTCCTACATCCACCCTTACCTAACTATACTGTCTTTTTAAAGAAAAGGGTATAAAAGTCCACATTTAATCTGTGAGGTGTGTGGATCCCACAGGGACTTGTACCTGATGGGAGATTGTGAGCTCACCTTATCAGGGACCTGGGCTCACCTTGAGCAGAAAACAATTATGTGGTTTTGCTGATAACCTACCTCATCAAGATGGAAGCAGCCATGTGACTTGGCTACCATCTTTGCTAATGTTATATTTTAAAAAAGACAAATGCCATGTGACTTCACCACAATTTTAGTTAAAGTAACGATCTACCATAGACCAAATACAGAGGCACCCATACCTTCCAAGATAGTACTACTGAGCTGTCTGATTATCATCACATCTCTCTCTCTTTTTAAATTAGACTAAAGAGGCAACACCAGACCTCCAAGATGGTTTTATTTTATTTTCCTTAATGTTCTGTTTTGTTTTGTTTTAAATTTGAGCCTTTCAGTTAAATAACAGGTTAAGAAAAAGAAACAAGCTAATATGATCCCCTTCTGAGTTCTTTTAATTTGTTGTTGTTGTTCTGTTGTTTTCTATGTTTACTATCCTCTAGATTACAAGGACTTAAACACAACTTACACATAGTGAATTGTAAGAAGACTCTCCTAGTTTATGATACTCTTCAAATAAAATCACCTATCATGCTTGCTTCCCATCTGGATTAACAAATAATAATAATAATAATAATAGTAATATGGATTTACAGCTTAAAAGAAAGAAAATGGACATGAGATCAGGAAAACCCTATGGCAGTGCAACTAATCCTTTTTTATTGTTTAAGGTATTATTTGAGATGCTCTGGGGTTCCTCTGCAGTAGTTAAAGGTATGTACATTTACATCACATAAAACAGGCCAATATTTAGACCCTGGCGGAGGGGACCACAATCTCTCAGAATGCATGGTGTCCTATCCTTGATCTGTGCTAAAGATAAGGTTACAGGGGAGCTAGTAAGATCTCCACCTTCATCTGTCCCAAGGATGAGGCTTGGCGGGAACTAGTGCCTGTCTTTCACAATACAGGGCTTTCTAACCTTGGTCTGTCCGATGAATGAGGTAAGAAGAAAACTAAAATACATCTAAACAATGATATCTGGGTCATAAGTGAAATCTGGCCAGGACCAGAACTGCAGGCATAGGTAAGCATGACTCACTACTACACTGGGAATGGTCCTGGACGGGGTGTTAGGGTCTTGCTGACCACCCTCCCCCCTCTCTGGAGGCTGGGCTGAGAGACTTGAGGAGGCTTAAGTGAACCTCCATCAGTCTCTCCCAATCTTGTTTTCACTTTACAGATGGGGACAAAATCCTCCACAATTCCTTCAAGTTCTCCACTCACTTGCCTCTTGTACAACTGGAGCAAGTTAGACCCTGGGTCCTTAGAAAGAGAGGGTTAGTCTTTTTCATGACCCATGCAAGGCCTAAATGCTCTATAGGGAATAATGAAAAGTGGCCCTCCGTGGCAACTCTAAATTATAATATCATCCTATAGTTAAAGCTCTTCTATAAACAACAGGAAAAGTCCCCTAAAATTCCCAATGTCCAACTTTTCTTTTAACAGCTAGATCATCCAAATATTGCTAAAAAAACAAACAAACAAAAAACTACAGGATGGATCCACTTATGTGTATCTAATCAAGGTTTATTTTTAAAGTGTTTAATTTCTGCTCAAGCTTCACCTAAACATCACAGAGTAACTAAAAATAACAAACTGGTGCTATTGACCCCCTGTGTGTTCAAGAACCATACTTGGAGGCCTATGATGATGCGGTCAGAGGCATTAAAGGGGAGATCATTTTCCTCCGTGCCTCCAAAATCAACTAAGTCCCAGGGAACTATGGGGCACTTCTATAACTGTGGGAAGTCACCTGTTCTCTTGTTCAGAGGAGACATCACTGAGTGGACGATAACTAGTGTCCTGTCTACAAAGAGGAAAGTCACTACAGAGAAGAAAAATTTCTCCACACTTTCCAATGAAACAATAGGCAAGCAAGGCCTCTAACTTATCCTCACACAAATGATCTACTGTCAAGACAGCGATTAGAGGCGTCAGAGAGGCTCCTCCCAAGCCCAAATGACC
>LZPO01055117.1:133216-159563 GCA_001675575.1 Neotoma lepida
AGCGGGGCCTGGAGAGATGACTCAGCAGTTAAGAGCACTGGCTGCTCTTTCAGAGGATCTGGATTCAATTCTTAGTACCTACATGGCAGCTCACAACTGTCTGTATCTCCAGTTCCAGGGGATCCGAACATCAATGCACATCAATGCACATAAAAAAGTGATTAATTTTGGCCAACTACACTTACTCACCCATCAGGAAAGTACAGCCAGGGTTGAAATGATCAGTTTGATTCTTTAGCAGTCCCCAGACACTGTACTGAACCATATGAGATGTTATTTGGACAACTATTTCCCACTAATTAATCTCTTCCTAATAACACCATCTCTTTGTAAAAGAGCACTTCTCACAGCTGTAATTTGATGTCCTATGTCCCAACCAATCATACCTTGCTAAACTCACAGGTTTGGGGGAATACTCAAGGTAATAAAACGATGTTCCTGAGACATTGCTGGACAACTCTAAAAAAGATTATGTCCCTCTTTACATTGTCTATCAGATGCTGTTGTCTGGCTGGAACGTCAATAAGGGAAATCTGGATTTCCATACTGTATACCTCCACTAGACATTACAGCTGGTATCTGGGCAGAGGCATCTCTTGTGGGTAAAGCACTGCCCATAGGCCTCCACAGGATTCCGGTAAAAAGGATCTGGTACGTAGTTCAGCCAGCTATACAATTTTGCCTCACCTTATTAAACAAAACTTATGTTAAGCATGATGGTGAGGAACTTTCCACATTAACCTTGTCTCTTAATGTTTCCCATGATTACAGAAGAATAAACTCAATGTCTGACTTTTGAACTTAGGGCTGATGAAATGCTCCTTGACCTCTTAAACCAGACAAATGGCCTTATCCACAATTTTAGCAAAGAAATCATCAGTCTCCTTGACACCTATGACAAAGCCTGCCAAGGATTCTTTGGATTGTTTTCTTGCCTGTACTCTTCCCCAAATAAGGGCAGAAATGCCCCAGCTATTTTTCTAACAATGTCTTAAGAGTCTCATTTTCTGTATGTTACAGATGCTACCTCCCTTGGACGGCATGCTTCAGAGACATACACCATCACCACATGGTTATCATATGTTCTGGATCATTACCACTGGTTAAGTTTTATTATGGCCACTTAGATCAAGCCCTCTGTGAGGACCCTGACTACTGCTCCCCACCCCCACCCCACATCTACCCTTGTCAACACAAAGCAGTTAAGAGCAGTCAGCAACCCCAAACTCCCTGACAGCAGTTAGGGTGACCTCTGAGAGGGGGGAATGAGAGACTAGGAGTTAGACAGATGCCCTGGTAGGCAGACAGACAGTGAGAGGGGCCATGGCTCCATAATAAAGGAGGTGAATTTCCAAGATGGCTTGCTTTTTTCTCACCACCTGACTTGAGACAAAAGCCTGACAGGTTAAAACAAAGTCCTTGCGGGCTTCTGTCTCCCACCAGCAGGCCCCATGCTGATGGACTGGCTCAACAAGTTCAGTACAGGTCTGGATCAGGACATGTTACACAATACTTGTGGGCCAATTTACCATCCTATCTTTCTTCACACTGACCAACCCTAAGGGGAGGAAATCTCTTCAGAGACTTAAAAAAAAAAACAGGCCTCAAGAAAAGACTGGATTTTCCTCAGATCCCCAAGTCTTCCCTCTGCTTTGCAGAGGGTAATTTGGTCTGTGTCTGCAGCATGCCTGTGCTTCCTCACCCACAACAAACACTTTTCTTCAACTGCTGATTCTGTCTGCAGGACGTGAGATTTCTCTGCTGCTGCCTGTCGAGCTTCAGATTTTTTTCTGGCTTTTCATTCCTTTAAAAAAAAAAAGAAAAAAGAAAGAAGAAAGAAAAGACTTGAGCTCTTTGTCCTCAGCAAATAAAAGTATGGGACCATCATGTTAAATGGATAAGACTACAGGTTATTGCCTGGCAATGGTGGCCTTTAATCCCAGCACTCGACAGGCAGAGGCAGGCAGATCTCTGTGAGTTTGAGGCCAGCCTGGTCTACAGAGTGAGTTCCAGGACAGCCAGAGCTGTTACACAGAGAAACCCTGTCTAGACAAATAAACAAACAAAAAAGACTACAGGTTATACAGGGCTGGTGATAAAGCAAGGCAAACAAGAATCAAGTAGGTAGTAGATGTAAGAATTGTGGTTTTTGGCCTGGCGGTAATGATATATGCCTTTAATCTCAGGCAGAGGCAGGGTCATCTCTGTGAGTTTGAGGCCAGCCTCATCTACAAAATGAGTACCAGGATAGCCAGGGCTACACAGATAAACCTTGTCTGCAGGGGGTAGGGAGGGAATTGTGAATTGTGATTTTTATGGGCATGACTTTAGCTGGTATAAAACTGAAGAATCACTATCATGTACAGTCATGTGAAATCACAGGATTGGATTACATTAAAAGCGAATGTATTCAGAAGAGATATAAAAATTAAGCCTTGTAGAACTCCAAAGTTTATAAGTAAATAAAATATGAGTGGTTTAGCAAAGGAGACTGACAGAGGAGAGCAGAGGTTAAAAGGAAAAAACAAGACAATGATAAGAACTTGGAAGTCACGTAGGGAAAATGATTTCAGACAAATGGAATGACTAAGATGCCTTTTGTTATATAACTTGGAGGTTATGGGTGACTGACTTTTACACAAACATTTTCAATAAAATGGCAGGACAAAGGCTCATAGTTAAAAAGAGCGAAAGAACAAATAAAACCAACAAAGAAAAAATCAAAACTGTAGAAAATAGCATATTTCTTTCAGTAATAACTCCAAACATAAATATCTTAACTTTGCAATTAACAGACAAAAACTGGATGTTTGGATTTTAAAAATAGATCCAACCATGTATTCTCTACTACAAATATAAATGTCCTGGTTATTTTTTTTTTTTTGACAAGTTGACACAAGTGAAAGTCATCTGGAAAGAAGGAACCTCAAATGAGTAAATGCTTCTATCAGAATGGCTCAGCCACACAGGACAGTGCCACCCCTGGGCAAGGAAGCACAAGCCAGAAAATCCTCAATGGTTTCTGCTTCCAGGTTCCTGTCTCGAGTTTCTGTCCTGACTACACTTCATGGTAGACTGTGATAGGGACATGTAAGTTGAAATAAACCCTCTCCAAGTTACTTGTGATCATGGTCTTTATAAAAGCAACAGAAATCTAACTAAGACAACACCTTACTACAAAGATACATGGGATAAAAATGGAAGCAAGTTAAACTAGCCATATTCATATCTAACAAAACAGACTATAAGCCAAAATTGGTCAGAAAAGATAATGACATTTAGTACATATTAATAAAGAGAATAATCTATCAAGAATATAATTATTGTAAACTTATATACATCAAACTTTCATCTACCCAATTTCCTAAAACTTACACTACTGGATATAAACAGATTGATTTATAAAGATACAATAGCTGTGAGAAGTCTCAATAACCCATCTAATAAATAGATCATCAAAACAAAAGTAGACAAAAAAATCAGAATTAAATTACAGGATATTTAAGTGGATTAAAAAGACAACTATAGAATATTCCATCCAATAACTGTGGAATACACCCATGGAACTTTCTCCAATACATATCACAGTTTAGATCATTAAACAAGTCTCAAAAATCTAAAATGTTTTCTGGTATCCTATCCAATCATAATGGAATAAAACTAGAAATCAACAGCAGGAGAAACTATAGAAAATACATTAAAATGGAAATTTAATATTATGCATTTGAGTGAGCGTGTATTATTAAATCAAGTGGGAAGATTGAAAAGTTTCTAGCATCAAATGAAAATGAAAAACATCATTTAATGGAACATTTTTTGATACAGCAAAAGTACTCCTAAGGAGAAATTTTATAACTAAGGATTGATTCCACATTAGAACAAATGGCAGAGCTCTCTAACAAGTAACCCAATGGTGTGCATCCCATCTTACAAACCATAACAAGGCAAACTAGCAACTTTAAAGATTAGAGCTAAAGCTGAAAGGTGGTGGCGCATGCCTTTAATCCCAGCACTTGGGAGGCAGAGGCAGGCGGATCTCTGTGAGTTCGAGGCCAGCCTGGTCTACAGAGCGAGTTCCAGGACAGCCAGGACTGCTTCACAGAGAAACCCTGTCTCAAAAACCCAAAAGATTAGAGCTGAAATCAATGAAATAGAAAACAAAAGAATGCCACAAACGTTCAAAGAAACAAAGTTATCTAAAAAAAGATAAATGTGACCAAAAAACCCTTAGACAAATTAATGGAAGAAAGAGAAGACCTGAATTAATAAAATCAAACTTTTAAAAAGAAATAATAAATATCCTTGAGATTCTGTAATTAATTATGCAGTATTTTTAAATAATGCTTTAATAATTGGAAAATCTAGAAAATACAGGTAAATTTCTACATTATATGGCCTATCAAAGATAAAACAAGAGGATAAAGAAAAACTCAGCAATGAGATAAACAATAACAGACAGTCCCACAAAAGAGAAAAGCCCAGAACCAGATTCATTGCTGAAATCGACCAGGCTTTAAAGAAGAGCTAATGTTGATGCTCTACAAAACACCCATAAATTACTAAGAGAAAGAAAAGTACCAAAGTCATTCCACAAAACCAGGATTACCTTGATATTAAAACTGGATTAAAAAAAGAACATAAAATGACCATAATTATATAAATACATGAATTTCATGAATTAATACAGATCCCCAAATCCCCAGCATAATACTTGCAAACTAATATAAAATATTACAGACCTATTTAACAGCATCATATTGAAATTATTAATCTGCTCATCATAATGCACAGATGTTCAACATATGCAAATCAATAGCATAATACAGTACATAAATCAAGAACAATGAACACATAGTAAGTTTAATATATGCTGAAAAGGCCATTAAGGAAAGTCAACATTTCTTTGTGATAAAAAAAAAAAAACCCTGAAGAAACTAAAAATAGAAAAATGAAAGCCTGCCGGGTGTGGTGATTTACATCTTTAATCCCAGCACTTGGGAGGCACAGGCAGGTGGATCTCTATGAGTCCAAGGCCAGCCTGGTCTACAGAGTGGCATCCTGTACAGCCAGGGCTTTAAGACCCTGTATTAAAAAACAAAGAAAAAAAAGAAAAAGAAAAATTATACATTGACATAACAACACTCTACATGATGAACTCATACCCAATACTATACCGAATGACAACAGAAACCATTTTCTTCAAAATCAGGAATGAGATAAGAATGTATCCACTCTCACTACACCTTTTCAGTGAAGTGCCTGAAATCTTCACAAGACAAAGCAATCGAAGGAAATATGGGGAAAAGTCCGTGAAACCTCCATCCTATACAAAGAACTACAGGCAACTGAGGGAATCTGGGATGAGGAGATGTAGTCTTTCCCAGTGGAGAGCACACTAAGTGTTTGTCCAGTGCCAAATAGTCAGTCCTGAAAAAATACATACAGGTAACAATATACAGACTGAACAAGTTATATTTAGGAATATATATATATATGTAATATATAATATATATAATATACACATGCAATAACAAGTAGCAAAAAAAAGTAGACCATGAATTAGAAGGAGAGTGGAGAGAGGTTTATGGTAGAATTTAGGGGTAGGGAAGGCAAGGGAGAAGTGTTTTAATTATATTATAATCTCAAAAACATAGAAATAAAAGAAATACAGTATATTATTAATAAATGCAAATGTAACTATAATGGGATATTCCTAGTCCTGAAATCAGCATTTCTCTTATAATATCTGTATTGGCAAGAGTGTGAAGAAACAGGTATATGTGCAGTTTAATCAAATGCTAATTGATCTAGCCTATCTATTAGGATTTAAAATATGCTCTGTAGGTAAAGCTGGGTGATAGAGGACTTATAAAGTACGTCCAAAGCCCTGGATTCAACTCTTCAACACTATTTAAAAATACTTAAAATGAGGATTCCTTTCTCTGGGTAATGTCTTGACATCGATGTATCATCATCCTTGATTACACATGAATATGAACAAGAAACATTTCATATATAGAAATTTTACCTAAACTAGCCCATATAATCCTCACAAGCCCAGGGTAGCTACATTTACTATTCACTTTAAAATGCTGAAACATAAGGAAAATAATTTATTCTTGAAGAAAATGAGCAAGAATCCTTCTTTCCCACCACGTGTGCTGCGTATAATATAGTACCAGGAATATCTCTCAACGTTCTAATTTATCCTTTCACATTTCAATGTTATTTTATTTGTTCTCCTCTCAATCTGGAACATCTTGTCAATGTACCACTGTGTGTACCACCTTTCTCCTGTTGGTTGATCACTGAAGATTCAGCTCAAACTGTAGCTCACGTTAGCCTCCTCATAAAGCCCGCCATGATTTACATCAACAATCTCCCTCCTTTAAAATCCCATGGCATCACGCAAAATTATTTAGTATAGCATTGATAATTACAATTATTTTGTTTTTTTCAAGACAGGGTTTCTCTGTGTAACAGCCCTGGCTGTCCTAGAACTCATTCTGTAGAACAGGCTGGTCTTGAACTCACAGAGATCCATCTGCCTCTGCCTCCTAAAGGCTGGGATTAAAGACACGAACCACCATCGCCCAATGAGAATTATAATTCTTTAAAAAATTTTTTAATTTATTATTAGTGTGTGTATGATGTGTAGATGAGTGTGGGCACACACATATGGAGATTAGAAGACAATTTTTAAGAGTCAGCTCTTTCCTTCCACAGAAGTTCTCAGGGATCAAACACAAGTTGTCAGTGCTTTTACCCAAAGAACCACTTTGCCAACCTTTCAAAAATGTGATTTTTTATTTGTGAACACAATGTGTGTATGTGTGTGTTGCATATCCACATTTGGGGGAGGGGAGAAGTATGTGGAAGCCAGAAGAGGATGCTGGGTTTTCTCATCTATTACTCTCTGCTTTATTTCCTTGAGACATAGTCTCTTACTAAATCTGGCAGCCAGTAAGTCCCAGGGATGCTTTTGTCTGTGCTCCCACAGAACACTGGAGTTGGCGTTTTATGTGGATGATTGGAATTTGAACTCAGGTCTTTATTATCCCACAGAAAACATTCTTACCAGAGCCATCTCTGTAGCCACTGTACTGTTATATTATTTCTTTGGAGGCCTTTGTCTCTCTCCTCTCTCCTCCAGAGTGAAAACACAAACAGTTATATACAAAGCAGTTCTTTTTTTCTTTGGTTTTTTGAGACAGAGTTTCTCTGTAAAACAGCCCTAACTATCCAAGAACTCGCTCTGTAGACCAGGCTGGCCTCAAACTCATAGAGATCTGCCTGCCTCTGCCTCCCAAGTATTGGGATTAAATGCATGCTCCACCACCGGCAAGCCATACAAAATAATTTATTGTTTACTTTCTCAAGACTCTATGAAGTAATTATTTGCTCCCAAATTTAGTAAGGTATAAATCAAAACTGTATATATTTACAATATATACTGTGAGGTTTTAATGTATATACCCAATGTAATAAGATTACCAGTGAGTCTTCATCTTAGTTTTTGAACTTTTCAAGACAGAGTTTATGATTTGTCTGTAGCCCTGGCACTACAGAGGCCATATCATAGCAGGCACTCAGTAAATTTTATATTCACCTTTTTCAGAACCAGGGGCACTTTCAAGTAACAACATTCCCTATGGGTTTCATTTTAGTCATAGAAAATGGACAATAACCAACATATTATATGTCAGAGAATTTAAGAATGGGTCTGATGAGGAATGCTTGAGACATTGCTTATATATTAAACAGACCATTTTGGGGTAGCAAACACATGAGAAATGAAGTTATGTGGCTATTAGAAGAGGAATCAAGCATAAAGAATGTCAGGTATGAAGTTCCAGTGGGTTGAATATAGCATGTGGATGGGTTAAAGGTGGAAGATGGTGTCAGACAGGGAGGAAATCTGAAGACTGTTATATAGTAGGGCAACTATGCTGACTTTCACTTGGAGTTAGCCAGGAAAACATTAGAGGGATTTGGGAGGAAAAGGAATATGCTACCATTCAGGTATAACAGGATCAGTCTAGCTAATGTGTTAGGAACAAAGACAGAAGAGTTGAGGCTAGTTAAGAAATCGCTATAATTCTGTAGGGGAGAAAAAAATGACACATTGCACTAGCTATTTTAGGTTGATGGTGGTGAGAAGGGATTCAATTTAGGATTTATCATGTATAGAGATAATCTCACTTGTTGATGTATTTCTTATATATAGGTGGCAGTGACTGCTCTGATTAGTGAGCAAAATAATACATTGCAATTTACATGAGCATCTTGAATTGTGTGCTTCAGCGAAGCTAAAAACAAGTTAAATGAAGGAGTAAACAAAAAACAGGTATCATTTATTTCCTACAACCAGAAGTCTGCATATTTCTTGTATCTCCTAGAATATCATTCATTACAAACTTCACAAACAAAATCCATTACTGTTGTTAAAATTCCTACTGACTAGAACTGTAGCTCCGTGGCAGAGCACCTGCCCTTGGGTTTGATTCCCACAACATACATGGAGAGGCCTGTTACATGTAGCCTGCAATACATTGAACCATCTTCTTCAGTTGCCATTCTTGGTTGAGATATTTTATTCCAAGACTCTGACAATTGTGATAGGAAAAGGTGTTCATACCCCACCCTACGCCACCCTATGCCACCCTACCCCACCCAAGGCTGCCATTAGCCTATGAAAGACCCTGGTGAGTTTTGTCTTGCTTTTTTTTTTCAGGGAAATTAGAAAGATTTGCATGAGATCCCGAGACAACAGTGATGTATGAATGAGCAAGATGTTGCTACATCTCACTTTCTAATTTAAAATGCATTGCCTCTTGTACTTTACATTTCTTACAATTGTAAGCAAAAAAAAGTTACTATCATGCTTCCATACAAATGCAATGAAGGCATAAACAAAGAGCTGGTGAGATTCCTAGCTGACTGGGACACCAGGGGTCTTTTAGCAGCCATCTCATTTAAGTCTGCTCACTTGATTGATAACCTAAAACCCACTATGGAGAAACAGAGGCTTCTGAAGAGATGCTGCAGTCCATTTCCACTTAGGAACGAACTACACATTGAACCTCCTATGACTTTTGATCTTCATTAAGTGTTCTCTGACTCAGAATGGGGCAGTGAAGATAACTAGCCACCAAAACGTTGCAGTTACATCAAACAAGAGAATCATTTTCTCTGAGTTCAGTAACAGCCAAGACTCAAAAGAAAATGCACAAAGCCTTATCATGTCACTTTTCTTCACCCAGAATGACTCCACTGTACATGAATCTGGTTAAACTGAGCCCACCGGGGCTAATACATGCTACGACTGCTCCAGGGAAATATCTTGGCAGTGATGAAGAACACTCTTTGAGCTCTCCCTGTAGACATCACAATGGTCTATGGTTTATGAAGGCAGGAGTGGAAAACACTATGACATAAAACTGATGAATAAGCCAGGCGGTGATAGTGCAGGCCTTTAATCCCAGCACTCGGGAGGCAGAGGCAGGCAGATCTCTGTGAGTTAGAGGCCAGCCTGGTCTACAGAGCGAGTTCCAGGACAAGCTCCAAAGCTATACAGAGAAACTCTGTCTCAGGAAAAAAAAAAACCTGATGAATATTTTCCATTCTTCAGGTAGAAAGCTAGTGGATAAGAGAGGGCACTGAAGTTGCTTGGGCTTAAGTTGTTTAGCCTCAACGAAGTTTTTCAGTACAAAGATACCTTAGGCATATTAGACATCTCAATGAACAAATGGTGGAAATTCTTACCTTTGGAAAATATGAGTGAGACCTCATCACTGCTGTGTTTCTAACAAGCCTCTTTGTCATTCCCTTCATTTAGCCAATGTTTTTGTTTGCTTTTTTTATTATGCTGTGTGGGGGTGGTGTGTGTGTGGAAGTCAGGGAATAATCTGCAGGAATCAGCTCTTTCCTTCCACTACATGGTTCCCAGGGATTGAATTTGGGGCATCAGCCTAGGTGGCAAGTGTCTTCATCTGCTAAGCTATCTTGATGGCCAATTTGTTTTGTTTGTTTGTTTGTTTGATTGATTTTTTGAGACATGGTTTCTCTGTGTAGTTTTGGAGCCTGTCGTGGAACTCACTCTGTAGACCAAGCTGGCCTCGAACTCACAGAGATCTGCCCACTTCTGCCTCCCAAGTGCTGGGATTAAAGGTGTGTGCTGCCTGGCTCCAATTTGTTTTTTAGACAGGGTCTCACACTGTAGTCCAGACTATTCTCAATGTCGTTATATAGCTCAGGCTGGCTTCAAACTCAATGTGATCCTCCTGCCTCAGCTGGGTGTTTAGGCATGTTCCAAAATCTACAACTTAGCTAAATTTCTTCTTATAGTCTTACTACTGGCCTCTTCCCAAATCCCTTACTTTCATGTGATAGTTAGAGGAATTATAACATTAAAGAAGTCAGAGGTTGTTTCTAGTTATCAATTTTAGGTCATGACTAGGCATGATTTGTGACTCTTTTTGTAAATTAGGGGGATTGCACTAGCTCTCTGCCAAATACACTTGGCAAGAAAAATGTAAGAAATACAAGAAGAACATGTTAAGAGAAAGCAAAATGGAGAACTCTATTCCAGACGCCATGTGCTCTTCAGACACTGAGATGTGAGTGCAGCAGGTACACCCATACACAGCTTCTTGACTCACTTAGACTTATTCATTTATCTAATAGACGTGGCTTTCAGGAGATGAGAATGTAGAATGTAGCATGTAGAATTAAGAACAGGGTATGATAACCAACAATGGAAAAAAAGTAAAGAAGGGAGGGAAAAGCAAATGAAATGAGGGACTGAAAAATTACTTTCAAATTTTATTATTTATTTATTTATTTGTTTGTTTGTTTATTTATTTATTTATTTTTGGTTTTTCGAGACAGGGTTTCTCTGTGTAGCTTTGCGCCTTTCCTGGAACTCACTTGGTAGCCCAGGCTGGCCTCAAACTCACAGAGATCCGCCTGCCTCTGCCTCCTGAGTGCTGGGATTAAAGGCGTGCACCACCACCGCCCAGCTCAAATTTTATTTTTAAATGGTATTTCATTCTTACTAGCCTGTACTAATCATACATGTTAATGGGGCTCAGTGTGGTGGTTCAAAACACGTATGCATTGATCAAATCCAGCTTCTCTTTACTCACACTTGGCCTCTCTAATTTGTGGTCATTAGGACTCTACATTCAGGCTGAGTTTTTAAAAACCTTCAACAGACGAGTGAAAATATGCAGAACTTGTCATTCCTTGTCTGCCTTACTTGACATAATGTCCTGCAATTGCATGTATTTTGGTGCAAATGACATCATTTCATTTTCCTTTAAGGATGACTTACACCCATTAGACAGACAGACAGACACAGACACACACACACACACACACACACACCATATTTTCTTTATCATTCTGTTACTAGATGAAAAAGGCTGATTCCCTATCCTATCTATTCTAAATAGTACCTACAACAGACATCGGCAATGAATTATCTCTTTGGTAAGTTGATTTCAATTCCTTTGTATACCCAGAAGTAGGCTACTTTGATCATTTGGTATATTTACCTTTCTTTTTGAGGAACTTCAAAACTGATCTTCCTAATGGTTATACTCATTTACATTCCTGTCAGCACTGTATCAAAGTTCTTTCTTCCATAGTCTCACCAGAATTTGTTATTTTTTTATCTCATTATTGTTTGATTTTGTATTTCCTGATGACTTATGATGTCATCATGGCATGTTTCCACATGCCTCATGGTCATTGTATCTCTTCTTTTGAGAAGGACCTATTCAAACAATTTGCCCATTTACCACAACTTTGCTAAACCAGCATAATTTCTGACTACATTCTAAATCTTAGTCTTCCACCCACAGGTAAGTGTAGCTACCACCACTTATCAAAGAAACCTCTCTTTACAGAAAAAAAATACTTTATTTTATATGTATGGGTGTTTGGCCTGAACGAAGGTCTGTGCACCATATGCATGCCTGGTGCCCACAGAGGGCAGAAGAGGGCATCTTATCCCATGGAACTGGACTTACAGACTGTTGTGAACCACCATGTGGGTGCTGGAAACTGAACCTGGGTCCACTGAGATAGCAGACAGTACACTTAGTAACTGAGCCATCTCTCCAGCCCAGTTTGCCCATTTTTACTTGGAGTATTCGGTGTTTGTTCTTACTAGATTTTTGAGACCTTTATATATTCTGATAACATCAGCATTTTGCCATATGGATAAATATCAAATATTTTTAATAGGCTTTTCTCATTCAATTATTTCCTTTGCTGAGCAGAAGGGTTTTTTACCCCTTAGCTTTGTATATTTCATTTGTCTATTCTAGCTTTTGCTCCCTACGCTTTGGGGGTTATGTAAAAATCAAACAAACAAAACAAAACAAAAAAACCATCAATGTCTATACAAATATCCTAAAATGTTCTCAAAGGCTTCTTTTGTATTTTCAGGTCATATGTTTATATGTTTGCTCCATTTCAAGTTAATTTGAGGCTAGAATTACCTGGATACTAAAACTAGATAAGGACCTAACAACAAGAAAAGAAAGGCTATACAACAATATTCACATTGGATATGGATGTTACAATTTCCAACAAAATACTAGCAAATTGAATCCAATAGCACATCATAAATCTCATTCACTATGATTAATTCACTTGCCCCAAAGTATTCAGTTGATAAATAGTAGAGCCAGATTTGGAACTCAGATTTCAGCTTTTCAATCTCCAACTTTTTCAATTTAGTATGTTTACTTCCAAGAATAACCTTTTCATATTTCATTCTCTCTGTTTGTACATGAGTCCTACCTTTTCAGAAGATCAACCACACTATTACTGAGGGTTTTTTTTTTCATTTGTCCCATAGCTCATACTGCAGAGTATAGTACACAACCAATATTATTAATTTCCTGCCAGGTAGTCATGAACCTTTGTGGCATTATCAACACTTTAGCTGATAAGATACAGAAAATAGTCAATCAATAACAATCTTAAGAGTAATGAAAATTATCAAATTTTACTCAAGATTTAATTGTCTTTTGAATATTGGCTATGTACAAAGATTGAATAAAAAAAGCACACATCAAGATATTTCTCCTAAGGTGGGGGAGTGTGGTGGTACATGACTAATCTCAGCACTTCAGAAGTAGAAGCAGGATGATCAGAAGTTCAGGGCCAGCTTTGGCTACAGAATGAGTCTGAGACAAGCCTGAGCTAGAATAGACACTGTAAAAAAAAAAAACCTGAAAAAATGTTTCTCCTAGTTCTCACTCAGAAATAATTTTTCAAGGTATTACATAGGTTATTTTCTTCAGATGATGATCCTTCCATTTGAAACATTTACAAAGTATTATCTGCTTTTTGATGTCTACTAAATGTACCTCAAAATTATGTAAGTGCTATTGCACTACTAAAAGCTATCATGTCCTGACTAAAACAGCAGGTCTCTAGCTAAGTCTCAAATATGGCCAACATAGGGCATGTGACTCTTTTCTAATAATCCTCCTACTAGACTGCCTCTAAAAAGCTAACTAAGGCAGAAATATGACAAGGTCCATCACAATTCTACTGCTCTGTCTTTGGGGAAAGAAATTTTAGGTTGGGAAAATCAAATGTTCAGGGCAAACAAAGAACTACAGCACATAAAAACTGTAAGATTCGGCAATCCACAACGACAAATATCACAAACAAGTCAGTCTTGCCCTCACTCAGAGACAGTTGCTCTTCCTTTTGTTTCTACATTGTTTTAACTTCATTGCTGTGGAATATTACTTTAACTATGTAAAGATGTGTCATGTTTACTTATGCTGCGTTTGTTTAATAATGTAAAGATGTGTTACAATTGCTTATGCTGCATTTGTTTAATGATGTGAAGATGTGTTTGCATTGCCTCCCTAAGGCACTTGATTGGTCTAATAAAAAACTGAACGGCCAATAGCTAGGCAGTAGAGGGATAGGCAGGGCTGGCCGGCAGAGAGAATAAGTAGGAGGAGGAATCTAGTGTATAAGAGGAGAGAAGGAAAGAGAATGACGAAGAAAGAAAGGGAGACACCCAGGGCCAGCCAGCCCGGTAGCCCCCAGCCAGCCAACCACAGAGTAGGACATACAGAAAGAAAGAAAGGTAAAAGGCCCTGAGGCAAAACATAGATGAAGAGAAACAGATTAAATTAAGTTATAAGAGCTAGTGGGACAAGCCTAAGCTAAGGCCGAGCATTCATAACTAATAATAAATCTCCTTGTTATGATTTGGGAGCTGGTTGGTGGCCCAAAAGAAAAAGCCTGTTACACTTTTACTTCTTTTGTCTGACTTTAGCCTTCTCTTCTTCTGGTCTCTTTTCTTCCTTTCCTCCTGTACCTTTTCCTTTCTTGAATATCCCCTTCACAGAGTTAAGCAAGAAACATTACATGTGAAAGGTCTAAACGGAGTACTTTCCTTCAGTCTGGTACATGTTACTTTCAACCTGCTCTATAGACACACTTCGAGGAATTTCTTCTCACTTGAGAATTTCTTTTTTTGCCTTTTTATGGTTTTTTGAGACAGGGTTTCTTGTGTACCCTTGGCCCTCCTGGAACTAGCTCTGTAAACCAGGCTGGTCTTGAAATCACAGAGCTCCCTCTGCCTTTACCTCCTGAGTGCTGGGGATTAAAGTCATGTACAACCACCACCCAGTTGAGAATTTCTACATCTTTCTCTTTCTCCACTTATCTGTCAGCCTATGAACACTATGTTTATTTTTTTTGTTTATTTTATTTTATTTTTTTAATTAAAAGATTTTCTTATTTTACATACCAACCACAGAACCTGTCTCTTATACACATCTAGATGTGTATAAGAGACAGCTGTGTAGCTTTGCGCCTTTCCTGGAACTCACTCAGTAGCCCAGGCTGGCCTCGAACTCACATAGATCCTCCTGCCTCTGCCTCCCGAGTGCTGGGATTAAAGGCGTGCGCCACCACCGCCCGGCCGAACACTATGTTTAATATACAGAGATCAAACCTGAGATATAAATATGCACAACAAAATGCACAAAAAGCATATGCAATAAAAAACAAGTACAGGGTATGGTGGCACATGCCTTTAATCCCAGCACTCGGCAGGCAGAGGCAAGCAGATCTCTGTGAGGTCAAGGCCAGTCTGGTCTACATAGTGAGTTCCAGGACAGCCATGGCTACACAGAGAAACTCTATCTCAAAAAACCCAAACCAACCAACCAAACCAAACAAAAAACAAGCTACATTAAAAACTCTTTCATAATAGCCTAGGCTCAGTTTAGTTACTATAGATCTCATGTACATATATAGCCTTTATAATTGGTTGCCCATAAGAACTTGACAGTAACACCCTATTGCTGAAGACACCAAGTCACAGAACATGGAGATATAAAGCTGGAACTCACATGGAAGCTTCACCCCTACTGGGTAGCTTTCATAGTGCTGGAAGGTGCCATGCATACTACTGGAGAAGAAAAATAATCATCACTCTTACCCAACTGTGAACCCTATGAGCTACAATAACATCTGGCCTGGCCAGATATGCCCACTACTGCAATAATGACATGAACATCATGGGAGTAACAGAAAACTTTCTAATTGGGTTTAAAGCCTGTGCCACAGGATGAAATCCATACCTGCCACTATTAAAGGAGCCAAGAACCTGTGGCAAGACAAGTTATAGGCCCTAGTGGGGGAGAACCTACTACTATTCACACTTCAGTGGAAGGCCACACATTTAAGACCATATGGACAGCACAAAATGAAGTTGATAGGTTTTTATAAAAATGACACAAAGTCGGGTGGGTTGGGAAGGGGCATGAACCTGGAAGGAGTTGGGAGGAAGGGGAATGGATATGATGAAAGTACAGTGTATAAAATTCTCAAAGAATTAATAAAAATGTGGAAGAAAAAATAAAATTAGCAATAAAAAGAAAACAACCAGAACTGAAAATCTCCTAAAGATAGGACAGGAGATGCTAATCCAGATACAGAAAGCATTTAGGACACCAAGCAGGCAAGGTCAGGAAAGAGCCTCCACTCATCATTGCGTAATTAAAGCACTAAATATATAGAACAAATAAGGTATATTGAAAGTAGTAAGAGAGAAACAATTCACATATAAAGGCTTAGAATGCTCCTTCAAGTTCTGAAGACAACTGCCAACCCAGGCTACTATACTCAGAAGTCAGCAAAATTATCTGTCACAATTGAAGGAAAAATGAAAACTTTGCATGATAAAAATAGACTAAAGGAACTTATGACCACTAACCCAGCTTTGCCGAAGATAACTGAAGGAAGTCTTCAGACAAAAGAAAAACACAATTCCATCAGTGAGGCCACAGGAAACAATAAACCATGCTAGAATAGTTAAACATGAAAGGAAGAGGGAAGAAAACACTACAGAATCAACAAAACAAAAAACAGGAATCGGCACAAAGTTTTCAATGATAATTCCGAATGTTAATGGTCTGAATTCCTCAATCAAAAGACACAGAAAAGCAGATTGCATCAAAACCCAGGAACTATCTATATGCTGCCCCTAAAACATGCATCTCATCACAAAAGATTGATACTGCCATAGGATAAAAGGATGGGAAAAGTTGTTCCAAGACAAAGGAACTAGGAAACAAGCAGATGTCACTTGCACTAGTATCTGACAAAACAAAACTAGTGAGAAAAAAATAAAGTCACTTAAACAGGGATTAAGGGAACAGTCCATCAAGAGTATATTACAATCTAAGCATATATGTTGTGAACACAGATGCACTCAAGTTCATAAAAAAAAAATACTATTAAATGTGAAGTCACAGATTAGCCCTAGCACAGTAGCAATGAGGAACTTAAATACCCTACTCTTACCAACTGACATGTCTTTCCAACAATAACTAAATGAGAAATATACAAATTAATTCATTTCATGGATCACACTGACCTAACAGACATCTATAGAACATTCGACCCAAACACCATGAAATACATATTTATTTTCTCAGCAGTCAGTCGAACTGTCTCTAAAATGGATCATATATTAGGGCACAAAACAAGTGTCAACAAACACAAAGAAAAACTGAAATAATTTGTTGTATTCTAGCTGATCATAACGTAATAAGACTATAAATCAACAGCAAGGAAATCCTTGAACATACATAGACACGTGGCAATTAAATAGCACACTATGGAATAATGAACTGGTCCTAGAAGTCAAGAAGGAAAAAGTTCTTAGAATCAAATGAAAATGAAAACATGACCCACTAAAATGCATGGGTACAATGAAACTAGAGGGAAGTGCCTACATTAAGCAATCTTCTTTGTGATTGCTTCTGTGGTTCTCTTATTCTGTTGTGTCTACAGAGCCTAATTTCTCCCTGTGTGTACATATGGCATGTTTATAAGTGAACTTGTTAAAATATTAAATGATTATTAATCTTAAAAAAAGAAATCAGATAGTGGGACTGGAGAGATGGCTCAGCAGTTAGAAGCACAGGCTGTTCTTCCAGAGGACCTGGGTTCAATTCCCAGCAACCACATGACTGCTCACAACTGTCTGTATCTCCAGTTTCAGAGAATCTGGTACCCTCACATTGACATACGTGCAGGCAAAACACCAATGCATGTAAAAATAAAGAAAGAAATATTTTTTTAGAAAATCAGATAGATCTCAAATAAGTAATATAATGATACAGCTTAGGCCCTGGAAAAAGAACAGATAAACTCCAAATCAGTAGGTGGAAAGTAATTCATGATCATGGCAGAAATTAATGAAATGAAAAAGAAAACAAAATCAATATAAGGAATCAATATAAGGAATCAAACAAATAGTTGATTTTTTCAAAAGAGAAGCAAGATTGAGAAACCCTTAGCTATCCAAAAGAGAGGAAAGATGAAAATTCGAGATGAAAATGGGGCCATTACAACAGATACCATTAAAATCCAGAAGGTCATTAGGTCTTACTTCAAAAATGTATATTCTACTAAATTGGAAAATCTAAAACAAATGGATACATTTGTAAATACATATGACCTACCAAAATTAAATCAAGAGAAGATAAAAATGTGAACAGCTCTGTAGCAAGCTGCGAGACATAAACATTAATTCAAAATCTTCCCAAACAATAAAGTCCAGTCCCAAATGAATTCATTAGTGAATTTTATCAGATGTTCAAAGAACTAACATCAATGCTTTTAAAAGTATTCCATAAAATGGAAAAGGAAGGAATATTACCAAACTTTTTTTTAACCAAAACCTGGTAAAGATACAACACACACACACACACACACACACATACACACACACACACAGAATGAGAATTAAAAACCAATTTCTTGGGTAAATATACATGCTAAAATTCTCAAAAAAAATACTTGTAAACCAAATTCAAGAACATATCAAATAGCCCATTTACCATAATAAAGTTGGGTTTCTACCAGAGATGAAGGAATGATGAAATAGACATGATCAATAAGTGTTATAAATTACATGAAGGGTCGCAACAACAGAAATCACAATGGTCATCTCAATAGACACACAGAAAGGATTTGTACCACATCCAACATCCCTTCACATTAAAAGTCTTGAAGAAATCCAGAATAGAAGAAATATTATTTCAACATAACAAATTGTATATGCAACAAACCTATAGTTAAGATGATCCTAAATGGGAAAACTCAAAGCATTCCCACTAAAATAGAGGACAAGAAAAGAGTTCCACTTTCTGTAGCCTTATTTAATATAGTACTCTAAGCCTTAAGTAGAGCAGCAAGACAATAGAAGTAAATTAGAGGAGTCCAAGTAGGAAAGGAAGAAGTCCAAGTTTCCTTGTTTGCAGATGACATAACTTTATATATAAGAGCCAGTAAAAAGGCCACCAGAAAATGCTTAGGTCTGATAAACACTTTTCAGCAAAGTGGCAGGAAACAAACTTGTCATAAAAACCAGTATCCTTCCTATATATCAATAACAAACATATTGAGAAAAAAAATCAGGAAAACAATTCTATTTACAATAGCAAAACCAAAATACTTCAGAGCAAACCTAACCAAGGAAGTGAAAGACCTCTACAATGAAAACTTTAAAAGACTTTAAAACTTTTAAAAAACTTTAAAAGAAAGAAACTAAAGAATACACCACAAAATGTAAAGACCTCCCATGTTCATGGATTACAAAAGTCAAAATTGTGAAAATGGACATCCTACCAAAAGCAATCCACAGATCTGATGAAACTCCAATAAAAATTCAGTGAACTTCTTCATAGAAATAGAGGGAAAATCATAAAATTCATGTGGCAGCACAAAAGTCTTCAGATAGCTAAAACAACCCTGAACAATAAGAACACACTGGAGATACCATGCCTGATTTCATTATACTGCAGATCCATTTTAATAACAGCAGCATGATACTGTACAAAAACAACATAAGGGACCCAGATAAAAGGCCAGGCAACTACTGCCCACCCATTTTTGGATGAAGATGACAAAAATACCCATTGGAGGAAACACATCATCTTTACCAAGTACTGCTGGGGAAAGTGGGTATCTGCATGTAGAAGATCCTTATTGCTCACCCTCCACGAAATATCAATTCAAAGTGCATTAAAGAAATTTACATAGGACCCTAAACTCTGAAACTGCTGGAGGAAAAGTACAGTACACTTTCAAGACATAGCTACAGGTAAGGACTTTGTGAATAGGATTCTGATCACTCAGGAAATAATGCCAAAAATCAACAAATGGGATCTCATTGAAAAAAAGGGTTTTTTACATCAAAGGAAATCATCACTCAAGTTAAGAGGCAGTCTACAGAATAGGAGAAAATTTTTGCCACGTTTATATGCAACAACGGATTAATATCTAGAATATATAAAGAACTCAAGGAACTTTAACTTTAGCACTCGGGAGGCAGGTACAGGTGGATCTTTGTGAGTTTGAGGCCAGCCTGGGCTACATACAGAGTTCCATGACACTCAGAGCTATATAAAGAGACCCTTTCTCAAACAAAAACAAAAGCAAGCAAACAAAAAGAATTCAAGAAACTAAACATCAAGAAGACACACAATCCAATCAAATTCACTGTTTTCTTGAGGCGCCGGGGTATAGCTCAGTGGCAGAGCATTTGATTCAAATTCACTGTTTTGTTGATTGTGTTTATCAGATCTAATAGATTTCTTGGGTATTCCTTAGGGCTTTTAAAATGAGGATCATATAATGTGCAAAGGGAGCTAATTTGGATTCTTCTTTTTCTACTTCTATGCCTTTTCTTTCATTTTCCTTACCTCATTGCTTTAGCTACGATCTCAAGCACCACATTGTGCAAGAATGGTGAAAGTGGACACACTTTGTTCATGAGCCTAGAGGAAATGGTCTCAGTTTTTATCTCATTCATCGTAATGTTTACTATGGGTTTATGGTACATAGCCTTTATTATATTGGGTATGACTATTGTTTTCTTAATTTTTTTCAGGCCTTTTATCATGAAGGGATACTGAATTCTCAAATTTATCTTCTGCATCTATCAAAATTATATATGTACAAGTCCACAGTTACGTGCTAGACTATGTTTACTGATTTCCACATTTTGAACTATCCTTAAAACCCTGGAGTGAAACTATGTTAGTTATGGTATATGATTTTTAATAGACTGTTGAATTTAGTTTGCAAATGTTTTATTGAGCACTGTTACTTCCATGGTTGTAAATTTCTTTCTTCCTCTTTTGTCTATATGATTTTTTTCAGTTGTCTTCTGAAATTCTGCTTTAATGTCTATAAATTGCTGTAGTTTGCACTTATCTTGGAGAGTCTTTGCTTCTCTATTTATTTCAAAGGATAGTATCTGCCGGACAGGAATCATGATTAGCAATTATATGCACTCAGGCTTGAAATGCACCCCATGCTTTCTTGGTCCTTAGGCTTTCTGCTGAGTAGTCTGATGTGATTCTGATAAGTTTACCTTTATAAATAACTTGGCAGTGCTCTCTTGCAGCTTTTAATAATTAACATCATCATCTTGTTATATACACAGATTAAAACTATGCAGCCAGTTATTGTTTAGGTTAGCATACAAAGTTGTAATTTATCATGCCATCTTCATGAATGTGCTATCATATTTTGCTCTCATTCATTCTTCTTCCCTACTTCCCCCTCCCGTGTTCCTCACAATCATCTCCAGCTGGTTTACTTTCTCCAGTTAGTTCCTCCTTCTTCCTTCCTAGTACATGTATTCCATTCCCCTATTTTTCACCTTTTCTGCCCCTCTCACGATCCTCTGTATAGTTTTTTGTTTGTTTGTTTGTTTGTTTGTTGTTTTTGTTTTTCTTTTGGTTTTTTGAGACAGGGTTTCTCTGTACAGCTTTGGCACCTTTCCTGGAACTCACTCGGTAGCCCAGGCTGGCCTCGAACTCACAGAGATCCTCCCGAGTGCTGGGATTAAAGGTGTGGACCATCTCTGCCTGGTGATCCTCTTTCTAGTTTTATAACCTAGAAATACATACATACAAAAAGATGCATATACAAAAAATACATATTTATATAAATTTTGATTTAAATATTTTCTTTAGTATTTCAAGACAGAATTTCTCTGTGTAGCCTTAGTTGTCCTGGACCTCACTCTATGTGCCACCAACCACTGCCCAGCTAAATAAAAATGTTTTGTTTACTTTTTTTTATTCTCCTCTCATACAATACATCTCGACCACAGCATCCCCCTCCTTCATTCATCCCAGTCCCCACCACCTCCCCTCTCCCCAGATCCATTGCTCTCCTATTTCCTTTCAGAAATATTCATTTACTTTATGTGTACAAGTGTTTTTGCATGCATGTATGCATTGCATAAGTGCCTGGTGCTGACAGAGTTCAGAAGAGGGCATCAGATTTGCTGGAACTGGAGTTACAGTTAGGAGATGCCCTGCAAGTGCTGGGAATCAAAACTAGTCCTCTTCAAGAACAACAGTTGCTCTTAACCACTAAGCCATCTCTGCCGCCACTATACAAAACTTTAAATCTAAGTTTGTGGAGTCAGTAAGTTCTTCTTTTCCCCTTCCCTCTGATCTTATCCTTATTTGGCCAGTCATGAAATGGTGACAACTCTATCCCTCATGCCTGGTACAAGAATTCCATCTCCATGGCTATTAGCTTACTGTAAGCTACCTTCATCTCTTACTTACACTAGACCCTCAATTCATCTTTCAGTTCTACTGTATTTTATTCTTTGTGAAACAGCCAGACAGATCTTTAAAAATTCCCATCAGTGGCTGGGGAAGTGGCTTAGTGTTTAAACCACTTGCCATGCAGCAAGGAAACTGAAGTTTGGAATTCCAAAACCCATGTAAATTCCAGCCTGTGGAAGTGGAGAAAAAGAGTTCTCAGAAGAAGGTGGCTAGTATAATTAGCCTGATCAGCAAACTCTGGGTGTCAATAAAAGTCCTATTTCAAAGACCAGAGTGGAAGAGCAATAAAGGAAGATTCCTGACATCAACTTTGGACCTCTACCTGTACCTGTGCATGTGTGCACGCCTGTGCATGTGCACACGCACACATGTGCACACACACACAATATACACATGAAAAGAAGAAAAGATAAGAATTATAACAATATATGCCTCCCAAGTGCTGGGATTAAAGGTGTGCATCACCACTGCTATATGTAGCTATATGTTAATAAAGGATTATCAGAAATAGAATCTTAAAAAGCAGTTGTATTTGCAATAGCTACACAAGGAAACAAGACAGAATTTAGCCAGAAGTGAAAGATCTCTATAAGAAAAATAATCTATAAAACATTGGTAAACATTTTGAGAAGAACAAAAAGGAAAAGATATCTCACATCTGTAGATTAGGGGGAAAAATCATAGTTAAAATGCCCATATTAGCCAAAGTAATTTACAAATTCCCTCTCAAGTTACCAATGACATTCTTCACAGAACTAGAAAAAAAAGTGTGAAGTTTATATATAGAAGCACAAAAGACTCCAAATATCTAAAGCAATTTTTAAGGAAAAAAATCTGGAAGATTCATAATGCTTGATTTAACATATGCCAGAGAGCAAAATAGCCTGCTACTAGCATATAAACAGATGAACAGCGCTATGAAAACTGGATATCCATATGCAGAGGAATTAAACTAAATTCTTATCTCTTTCTTACCAGTTATAAAAATCAACTTACAATGTATGGAATGCAAATGTAAGGGTACAGTTTACAGAACCATAGAAGAAAATACATTAGAGTGGGCAAAGGATTTTTGTTTTGTTTTTGACAAGGATCTCAAATCACAGTAGTTTAAAAGTAGATAAATGTGATTACATCAAGGTAAGAATCTTCTGTACAATAATAATACAATCAATAAAATACAGAAAGAACCTAGAGAAAGGGATAAAATATTTTAATACGTACATCTGACAAAGGACTACAAGGAGCTACAAAAACTCAATAACAAAAATTAACACCTAATTAAAAAGTGGACAATAGATTTGTATTAAGTTGCTTCTCTTGTTTGGACAAAATGTCTGACCAAAGTCACTTGAGGAAGGAGGAGTTTATTTTGGCTCACAGTCTGAGAGGACAGTTTATTATGGAAGGAAAGGCACAGTGGCAGAAGTGTGAAGCAGTTGGTCAAACTACATTTGCCGTCAGGAAACAGGGAGATGAATTCTAGCACTCACATCACTTTACCGTTTTAATTCAGTCCAGGATTCCAGGACATGAAATGATGATGCCTGTTTAGAGTGGGGCTTCTGATATCAATTAACCCAATCTAGAAACTCCCCCACAGATATGCCCAGAGATTTGTCTCCCAGGTGATTCTGTATCCTGAATGTTGACAATCAACATGAACCACCACAAGTCAATCTCCTGTCAACTGGATACTCAAACATCACTGTTAAGTGATAACCCTCCACCCTTTGTCCCCACAAACTCAGGACCACCTCCAGATGCAAAATGCAATCAGGTCAACTTCTAACATCCACTTAGTCTTTGAAAGTTGCAAGCGGAGAATTCTGAAATTCAGGCAATCTCTTAACTGCAGGTCTTTCTAACATCAGAGTAAACACTCCATTCCAAATGGGAGGAATAGGGACATATTAATGAAAGATGATACTAAAGCAATACTGAAACACAGCAGGGAAAACACTAAATCCAATAGCTCCATATCCAGCATCTGAGGCATGTGACAGAAATCACGTAGGCCCCAAAGAGCTGGAGTAGAGCCTTCCATACAGCTCTGCCAGCCTATAGTACACATAACCTGTTTCTTTCTCTGATGCCACTCCATGAATGAGTAGACATACAATAGACTGTAAGATATCAGATTAGAAGCATTCAGCAGGATGGTGACCTAACAGAGGACAGTGGGAGGATGGGGAAGTAAGAAAACAGGAGACAATTAGAAAAAACAAAGAGCACAAACAACTCAGGTAAAGCAGAACCTAAACTGAGCAAGAGAGACAGCTCACTGGCTAATTGTGCTTGCCACTGACAACCCGAGTTTCATCCACAGGCTGAGGTTTTATTGCAAAAACAGAATTTGGAAGGTTAAGATAGTATGTCCCCCCACCCAAAACTACCAGTCTCACATAAATGTTCTCTAATAAGAACTCCTAGATGAATCCCAAGACATAAAACTTAAAAAGAATTATAAACTTCATCAAAGGATGCAAGGAATATAAAAAAGACACAAACAAACAGTTCAAAGAACTATAAGAATCAATCTTAAAAATAATTAAAACACAGGAAAGGAACATGCAGGAACTATGGGACACCATGAAAAGACTAAACCTTAGAATGACAGTCATAGATTAGGGAGAAGAATCCCAGGTCAGTAGCATAGACCAGATCTTCAACAATTCATAGATGAAAACTCCCGCAAACTAAAGAAAGACACTCCCATGGAGATACAAAAACCACGCAGAACACCAAATAGGCATGAACAGAAAAAGAAACTATCCTTGGTAGATTATAGTTAAAACAGTAAACTTAAAGAACAAAGAAAGAAGATTGAAAGATACATAAGAACATATGTCACAACAAAAGTCACATGAGGGAAAACCCATCTTAACAGCAACCAATTTCCCAATGATAATGTGGAAAGACAGAAAAGCATGCATATGTACTTCAAGTTCTAAAAGACCAAATATTGATGGCACGCATGGTGGTACATGCCATTAATTCCAGAATGTGAGAAGCAAAGACAGGTGGATCTCTGTAAGTTCTAGTCTACATAGTGAGTTCCAGGATAGTCAGGGCTATAGAGAGAAAGCCTGTCACAAAAGCAAAACAAACAAAAAAGACCAGAGATGACAATCTAGGCTCCTCTACCCAGCAAAACTATCTGCCATACTTGAAGGAAAAAGAAAATTTTTCTATTACATAAACAGGATAAAAGAATTCATATCCAGCAGAACAGCCCTAACTGAAGCAATATTTTGGACTAAAGAGAGGAATAAGCGGGGTGGAGAGGTGGCTCAGAGGTTAGGAGCATTGACTGTTCTTCCAGAGGTCCTGAGTTCAATTCCCAGCAACCACATGGTGGCTCACAACCATCTGTAATGAGATCTGGCACCCTCTTCTGTATACATAATAAATAAATCTTAAAAAAAAAGAGAGAGAGGAATAAGCACCGCCAATAGACTGTAAAAGAAAACGAAGCTATAATTACCGAGTCATAAAATATGGCTATAAATATAACTAGCAAAAATGACTACAATCAACACATACTATTCAATAATAATTTTAAATATTAATGGCCTCAACTCTCCAATCAAAAGACATAAGTTAGCTGAATGGATTCAGAAACAAAACACCATCTTATTGTTATCAACAAGAAACCCATCTTAGCTTTAATAATAGATACCACCTTAATGCAAAAGGATGAAAAAAAATTATTTCAACATAAATGGGACCAGGAAGGAAGCAGCTGTCATTCTCCTAATATCTGACAAAATAGACTTCAAACTAAAACTAATCAGAAGAAAAAAGAGCACTTTACTGCAATGAAGAGAAAAATTTACCAAAAACTCAGTATAATTCTAAACAAATATGTACCCAAGTCTGTGTGCCCAATTTTATAAAATGTGTACTACCAAGATTAAAGACAAAGATTAGCCCAATAATAGCAGTGATTTCAATACCCCATTTTCTCAAAATCAAAACAAAACACAGAAACATCAGAATTAAATGACATAATACACCAGATGGACCTAACAGACATCTACAGAGATTCCACCTAAACAGCAAACAATACACATTCCACTAAGCAGCCAATGGAAACTTCTCTGAATATACCCATCCTGAGTACAAAACAAACCTTAAGAAATTTAAAAAATTCAAATGCATCCTATCTGACCACAACGGCAATTTTT